>JAJMKR010000047.1:0-20165 GCA_030563945.1 Geotrichum australiense | reverse complement strand
GAATCAATACAAGGTAATCATAGACGTCAAAACACTGGAGACAATGCCTCAGAGAAAGTCAAAAAGACAGCTCAAAGAATGGTAATCTCAGGAGTGTATAGAACGCAAGATGATACCTCAAAGACAGTCATTAGACGAATCAATACAAGGTAATCATAGACGTCAAAACACTGGAGACAATGCCTCAGAGAAAGTCAAAAGGACAGCTCAAAGAATGGTAATCTCAAGAGTGTATAGAACTCAAGATGATACCTCAAAGATAGTCATTAGACGAGTCAATGCAATGTAATCTTAGGAGCTAAGAAAGGAACGTACAGACACCAAATAACCCCCCAAAGATGGTGCCTAATGAAACAGATCCTTTTCTCCCTGGTACTTAGCATCATTTGGCTTATAATATAAACTAACTATTTCATTTGTATCCCCAAGATTCGTTTATGTTCATTTTCATGTTTTTTTACACTAACGTAACATGAACACACATTTCTATCTATACTAAGCTACGTTTAACTACAGCTCCACAAATCCCTACATGAAAACACCAACGAATACAACTTCATTTCAGGCAAGAAAAAAAACAAGGACGAGCCAATTCGAGTCCATTATTGTATGATGTTGAAAAAATTATTTGGGTGTTTGGAATGCTTATTTTTCTTTCCTCGGAAGCTCGAGGTAGTAAATTTTTGGACTGTGGAGAGCAGCTGTGTTTGGGTGTTGTGTACAGTTTGGTTACTGAATGTTATTTGGTGGGAATGGGGAAAAGTATAGAACTATATACAATGTCATGTATGCGGGAAGCGGTTAAAAGAGTGTGTAGTTGGAAGGTTTGGTAGAAAGATATATCATGGTAAGTGTTTGGTATCGTTCAAATTGAACGCCAACTCCTCAATTGACTCATTAAGTCTTTGGTCCATAAATTTAGCAGACTAAAGTCGCTATAACTGGTATATGAATTTTGTGATGCGGGAGTAACTTGTGAAGGACTTATTGTTCTAAGTCTTGTAAGTGAGGCTTTTATGGTGTGCTTACAACTCTTTGAGACCAAAAACAGCGCCAGTTTTTGTATAACTACTCCAAACTACATATTGATTCATTAACGAAATGCTCAATAAAGAAGTTTCAATAACTATAGATTCATGAAGGTTCGTGTCCCTCCAAACTTATAGAATTACATAATCTTTCCTTTATATGTGCACAAAAATTTTTCAAGACCACCACTCAAGTAGTTTTCCAAATTCAGCTATACCCAGTCGGTAACAACTTTTGTTTATTCATTAAGCATTTTTTTTCCCTTTTTTCTTCCCTTTTACTCCCTTTCCTTTTACACCAACCTCATTCTACTTGTGTTAGAGAAAGACAAAAACAACAACAAACAAACAAACACATATATTTATATATATATCGGATTGTGGTAGCAGTTAGTTTCTCTCTTTGGATTTCTTCAGCTGGCCTCTATATTTCATCATGTCTACCCCTCAGTTCTATATTCGCACGCCAAAATCTTTGGCCTTACGGAATTCTCTGCCTGATTTCGAAAACATAAGCGGATTCACAGCGCCCACTGAACCCGTCAGGTGTTCTTTATACTCCCCCAACGGTCAATACTTTGCATACGCAAACGCACAATGTATATCGATTATCAACCCCGACACAGGCGCGTTGTTGAGAACCTTGGACGCTCCAAATATCGTCGACATAGCGTTTTCTCCTCGTGGCAGCTATATCAGCTCTTGGGAAAGACCAAAAAAAGATGAAGCTTCTGGAAATTTCGGCCCTAACATTCGAATTTGGAATACTGCTACCGGTGAATACATCCGAGGTTTCACACAGAAGAACCAAGCTGGGTGGAGGTTGCAATTCAGTTTCGATGAAAAGTATGCTGCCAGATTGGTCACTAATGAGATTGAGTTTTACGAGTCGTCGAATTTCAAATCTTCTTGGATGAGATTAAGAGCTGAAGGCTGCACTAACTTTTCATTAAGTCCCGGCCAAAATTATAGTGTCGCTGTTTTTACACCTGAACTGGGTGGTAAACCTGCAAACGTTAAAGTGTACCAGATTCCAAATTTCAAACAACCCGTTTCTCAAAAGACATTTTTCAAAGCTGAGAAAGCAGAAATGAAATGGAACAAGCTTGGTACTGCACTACTAGTTTTGGGATCAACGGATGTTGACAAGTCTGGTAAAAGTTACTATGGAGAAACTAACTTGTATTTATTGGGAATTGCTGGATCTTACGATTCAAGAATCCAGTTGGATAAGGAAGGTACTATTCACGACTTTTCTTGGTCCCCCAACTCAAGGGAATTTGGTGTTGTTTATGGGTTCATGCCTGCGAAAACAACTATTTTTGATGCCCGTGGTAATGTTGTACACTCATTCCCTCTAAATCCACGTAACACATTGATCTTCTCTCCTCACGGAAGATTTGTTCTTGTTGCTGGGTTTGGAAATTTACAGGGTGGAGTGGACATTTACGATCGTCAAAAACAATTCAGCCAAGTTGCTTCTTTTGAAGCTTCCAACACTGTGGGATGTAATTGGTGTCCTGATGGCCAATACATTATGACTTCAACAACGGCTCCTCGTATGAGAGTCGACAACAGTGTTCATCTTTGGCATTACACTGGGAAACTGATCTATTATGATGAGTTTCCAGAGCTTCTTTACGCTGGATGGAGACCTCAGGAACCAAGTCTCTACCCCCTTAAGAGTGCTATTCCTCCTCCTCCTGAAGCTCACCACTCCGCTGCAAACGCACACAGCTCAAAGATTGCAGTCACACAAGCATCGAAACCCAAAGCTGCTTATGTTCCTCCCCACGCACGTAATAGAATGCCTACACCCGCAGGAGCTGGTAATTTCAGACAAGCACAATTGGCGGCGTTTCAATCTTCAAAGAATGCAGCTTCTAAGGAAGGAAGTACATCTAAAACGGCACGCAAGAATAAGAGGAACAGGGAAAACAAGAAGAAGGCAGCTGCTGCGGATTCTGAAGGAGGCGAAGAAGGAGGTGAAGGAGAATCGAAAAGTTCCAACTCTACGCCAGAACCTCCTGCTGCACCTTCTACACCTCAGAGTGATGAGAAGAAGTTGAGGTCTTATCAGAAAAAGCTGAGGGCTATTCAAGATTTGAAAGCTAGAATGGCAAAGGGAGAGAAATTAGAGGAAACACAAGTTTTGAAGATTGCGAATGAGGAAGGAATTAGAAAAGTGTTGAGCGATTTGGGATGGACAGAGTAAAGAGAGAAGAAGAAGAAGAAGTAAAAAATAGATTTTTTTTGTTTTTGTTGATTGATTTTTTTCTTTCAAAAGTAATCGTCGTTATCCTACTGTACTTTTTTTTCTTTTTTTTTTTTTTTTTTTTTTTTTTTTTTTTTTTTTTTTTTTTTTTTTTTTTTTTTTTTTTTTTTTTTTTTTTTTTTTTTTTTTTTTTTTTTTTTTTTTTTTTTTTTTTTTTTTTTTTTTTTTGGCCTTTATATATTTATCACAAAAAGTTTAGAAAGCTAAAGCTAACTTTCCTGTTATCGCTCCGGTTATTATTTCTTTTATATTGTTGATACCGTTGAAGACTAGAACGCAGTTTTTTGTGTTGGATTATTGGATAATATGAATGTGGACTTATTGTTTTTATTATTGTTAGTTTGATTGTTTAATGATTTATAGTGATGTGGAACGGTGAGATGAATGCATGTTTGAGTATTATAGATTAGCGATGTTGGACTAGGACTTTCGTAATTGTTGCTGAATAAAATACATTTCTATTAAATAATTTTGGGGGACTGTAGTAGCAGGTCTATAAGTGACGGCGACAAGATCCACTACTTTTTGGAACCTGATGCGATCAAGGGCGGTGCTTTAGTTATGCCCAAAACACAAGCCATTAACAAAATTGGACACTTTTTGCACTTCACTTGATCCTTTATTTGGCAAGATCTCGCTCACGGATTGTTTTAACGGTTTATATATTATTTGAAAACATTTAGATTCAATATTGTGTCGAAAAAACTAGTCTGTTTAGTCGGTATTTTGATTCTAAAGTTGATGGTTTAGCTCTAGTGAAGTTCAATATAGCTGTGATATTAGTATTGGACTCTACAATATCTACACAGTACTAACCATTACCACAGGAAATCGGGAAAACTGTTAACACAGAATACCCATACATTCGTTCCATCTTAGAACAAAGATTTATCCATTAACTTCTACTTTCCAACTCCGAATATAAAAATTGAATATAAAAAGAATAACTACTGTAAAGATCAATTACACAAAAAAAATACATCTGAATAAAAAAAAGCAAATTCAACACATCTCCAAGACAAAAAATCCCTTCATCTAACACCCTCTCACCTCAAAAACTCAACCTCATCATACGTCGAAGTACTAGCCGTCGAGATCCTTTTCTCCAACCGCCGGTCGCCCTGGTGTCCAAAGTTCATCTGCGCAGAAAGCATGAACTTCGTGCTCCCCGACGACGAGTACGACGTCTGCGCAACCTCGCCCATGTCCATTGGGATAATGTTCAGGTACGTCGTCGGAGACTTGTTTGTTTCCGCGTAGGCGGCGTTCGGGTACTTGCTCAAGTAGGTGCCGGGGGCCGGTCCCGGGGTTGAAACTGTTGGTGTGTGGTGGAAGGAGGTGTAGCAGCGATCAGGAGTATCTGCTTTGGCTGTTGCAACGTCGTCAAGGTCTTCTTGATGGCATGAGTTCTCGTTTGATATGTGCTCGATTCTGGTGTGAGGGTGGGTCAAGTTGGTTTGAAAACACATTATTAAGTGTTCAAGAATTAGCTGGTCAAGCTCTTTTGTGTCCCGTATTTTGTCGCCTAAGAGCTCTTCCAACTTGGAATACCCGCTATTTAGTTCTTGGTCAATCAAGCTGTTGGTATCAAGGTACGGCGAAACCAACGATATCAACGTAGTTATAAGCGCCACCTGGTCCTGATCCTTTTCGTCATCATTATCATCACCATCATCGGGGTCATTTTCCGACCGCCTATCCGATCCCACCGACCGATCAATATACCACACCCTCTCACCCGCTTTCCTGAGCGTCTCCATAACGGGCGAGAACGCTCTATTAAGTGAGTTGACCGGCGAATGTATATAATGGACAAACTTATGCCCTGCGTACCGTTTCTTGAGCGCGGAGTTGACCAGCGTCGGGGCTGTGGAGAACCGGTGCCGGTAGTGGGTGTACCGTGTGGGGTAGAGGAGCGGGTCCTCGAAATCGCTGGTGATATCGGGGTAGGGAACGAACTTGACGTGGCGGTTGGGGTTGCGTGGGCGGAGCACTGCCCGGGGTTTGGGGTTCATTGATAAGGCGGGGGAGTCGTGCTGGACTTCTTGTATGGGCGGGTAGAAAACGGATTGGAAAATGTCACCGTCACTTGGAGATGAATCTAGTCAGACGAGGTGTTAGCTTGACGTGGTTGCCGTGAAATGTACATCCATCCATTTATCCTAGTCCATGGGCATTTTTGATTTAGAGACGATCAGGTCTTTTTGATTTAACTTACATGAAACAGGTTTGCATACACTCTTCCAATTAATCTTGGACGTAATCGTGAACGGACATGATATGAGAATAGGGTCTATGACAGTGACTTTAGTTTTTGTCGATACTCTCTTATACTTTTCTTTCCAGTAAGCTGAAGAGACCAAACTCATTATCTTCTTTTTATTATTTCTTTCTCACTTTCAAAGAACCGAAAAAAAGGCACAATAATTAGTAGGAGTGCTTTCAAAAGAAACCGGTATTTGACAGTGTTAAGTAGCTAATATACGCGATGCTAATAAAAGTCGATATGTTGATTTGGTATGAATGGATGAAGATACATGCACATTCAGATATCGTTTGAAAACTGATAAAGTATAAGACCTACAGTCAAGAGTGACGATACACTTGTAACAACAAGAACAACATAGAGTATTCGTTAATCTGGGTATAGTAGTCTATCAACTAGTAAGTTATTACCATTATTATTATTATTATTATTGAAATGCAACATATATATCATCTCCCATCCAACTCTCTATCTTCTACATAGACCATGTCCCCAATCACCTTCACTCAATTCCCCCACTTCCTTCCCTTATTAGTATCCTCCCCACAATCTCATGTTCCCGACACAAAAACAGCCTCCTCCCTTTTCATCCCCGTATCTTCTCTAGTCAAAAACCAGTTGTTCTTCAGGCTTCTTGCCAGCTTCCTTAAGAAGTTCCGTTCGTGTTTTTCCTCGTTCCTCGGCCAGTTTTTTGCCCAATTTTCCTTGTTGGATTTTATTTTTATTTTCAGCCATTCTCGCCTAATCAATTGATAAAAAAACAAAGACAAAAAGAAACGATTTCAGCTTGATGTTAGTTCAAATACCGCGATACATGGCAATCAGATTGAAAGATTAGTGAAAGACAAAAAGTTTGTTCCTTGAATCCTCCACACTCCGGAGCCAAAAAAAACGTAATAACTTACCTGTGCAGCGATAGCAGCAGCTTCACGAGGATCGATAGTCTCACCTGGCAGGTCCTGTGTATTACCAGCCAGTTTGCGTCCCTGACCAACATATGGCTGTTCCGGTTTCTTCACCTGCGATTTATTCTGACCCCCTCCTGCTCCTCTATTACCTGTACGAGGATTTGTTCCAACCGGCTTCGTCGTCTGTCCTAACTTTTTCCCGCTCGACTTTGGAGGTTCCGGTTTTGAAAGACAAGACCCCATTTCTTTTCCGTTTTTTTATGCTCTTTTAACAGGTGTTATTAATACTGCTGCTGGAAGGTTATTTTGGTTGAGGATGGAGTGAAGTTTGAGAGTGAGCGTGAGGTCAAATTAAATAGTAAGATGAAAGAGAGGGTGTGTAAAGGTTTAAGAAGAAATCTTGGAAATCTACAGGTAGGAAAAAAACACAAAAACAGAAATTTTAACTTTTTTTTTGTTAGAGGGAAACCTTATTTGATATTCTATCTCTACTAAGCTAGAACTGACCTAAAAACAAAAGGACGTCCCCATAATTTACATTCCTTCAATTTTTGGTTTTTACGGCATGAACACTTGTTATTATTATCACCAAGTATCTGTATCTAGATTCTGGCCATACATTGACAAACGTCACTTTAATGACCATAAAACTGCTGTCAAAACGAATGGTAATCACAATGAGGCTTGGACTTTTTGAACCCCTAATACTACAGTAGTAGTATTTCTTGTGCAACTTCACCGTGCGGCTGTGCAAGGCAGTCGTTTTGCTTAGTGCCTGTACAGTAGAACAGTGCACTGATCGGAACTTGAAATGTTGCATTATACTGTACGTACTGTAACATGAAGTTGTTCCGATAGCTAAAAGAAAGACAAAATTGGATGTGTGTATGAGAGTATATACAGCTTTTACTTTGAGTATGCAAGCATGCTTAAAGATATTGTGGCAGTGGTAGAGTAGAAAGGCTTGTTTGCTGAAGAAAGACTATTGTGACATAACCCCATGATCAAGTGGCATCCATATATTACGTATTAAGCTCTACGGACTGTACTGTAAGTTGTTATACTGAAAGGGAACTTCTCAGTTATATATTTATTGGCTGCTGAAATATGTACAGGACTATAGTAGACAAACTTCAGTAAAAAAGAATGAGCTGCTTTGCCAGTCCTACAAGTTTCAATATATAGACAGGGCTTGTCAGTTGAGTGTGCACTGTAGTCCTAATAATAAGAAGAAAAATGGTATTAGCATGGCAACATTAGATTTATGAGAATACCCCAAGGTCTGTTAATAAAGATCAAATATATATTAGATTCTCCTTAATGCTATACTTTGCAACAAGTGAGTACTGCGGTTGACTCGTATAAAACGTCAAATCATCTATACAGATACTGCTGTTAATAGTTGGCATAATATATACCACATATGTTAAATGCTTCTCTTTGGCACCAGAGCTGTTGAAAGGAAAACACACAGTTTTAACTCAATGTATGGGCTTTCAACAACAAAACATACTGGGTACAGTTTTACAATATTCATATGAATGTGCGTTACAGTGGCAAAACTGACTTGCAGTTACATTAAATACTTTGAGCGTTGTCCAGCTGCTATGTTCATATTTGTTTCTACTTTATGAAGTTATAAAATTACTGGTCCATAATATCGTACTATGATAGTGATTAAGTAGAGTTACCGGCACATCACAATTTTTTGAGAATACGAGCCGATTCACCCTAACCTTAATACTTACACCACATTTCTTACAATCCCACAGGTTAATTTACTGTACAAACTGAAATTCTTCCCAGTTCCATTTTCCTCTTCTCGACCATCTTTATACCTTCCTAACTTGAAACAATTTTTTCTACCCGAAGAAAAAAAAAATCAATATAAATACATTGTTTTACACATTCCACACTGAAAGATGTCGTCGACTTCTCCGGTAAGAGAGCGCAGTAGGTCGTATAAACCGTCGTCATCATCTTATAGCCGAAATGACAGTAGATTTGATTTCGAGCGAAGAAGAGAAAGAGATTATCACGATAGAGAACGAAGCTCGAGACACAGAGACCGTGAATATTACGATAGGGAACGAGAAAAAGACAGGGAAAGAAGCAGGTATCGCGATAGAGAGAGGCATGATCGTGATCGTGTGAGAGGCAGAGAAAGAGAATTGGACAAAGAGTGGAATAGAGACAGGGACCGAGAGAGAGATAGAGGGCGAGATCGAAATAGAGAAAGAGAGAGAGAAATCGAAAGAGAAAAAGACAGAAGTAGGAAAAGAAGTCCGAGCCCAATATTAAGGTATGTAGTTCACGGCTATTTGATACTTTTCCTATTAATACATGCTAACAGTTATCAAGGGATAATAAAAAAGAGAGTAGTAAATTGGTTGAAAATCCTTTAGAGCCTCAAGCTAACTTACCGGTGATATCTAATGATAGCAAAACTACTACTGCTCCCCCAATCCCAAAACCAGTAAGTTACTTTTCTCGTTTCGTTCTTGTAGAAAACAGTCCACTAACCTGCTTTGCATTTTTAGTCCCTAGATGAAGAGAAAAAACGAAAACGTATGGAGAAATTAGAGCAATGGAAGGCCAAAAAAGCAAAAGAAAAGCTCCTTGAAGAACAAAAGAAGGGAAGTAATAGTACACCTAATGACGAGTTAAAAGTTACTGACACAAACGAGAAAAAGAGCACATTGAAGCCGATGATAAGTGAGTTATACGCACATATTCTGATAGAACCATCAACTAACTATTTTAACAGTGTTTAAATCTGGTACGGTAAAAACTACAAAAGGAAGCTTTTCTACAGCTAGCTTGGGTTTTGATGACACACCGAAGCCAGTCACAAATAAGCAACCTAACGGATTGTTTGAACAGATGGAAAAAGAAGATGTCGAAATGAAAGACTCGAAACCAGAAGAAGAAGAAATTGATCCCTTGGATGCATTTATGAGCACTATAGGAGGTGAAGCTACTGAGGAAGCTGCGGTCGAAGATTTGGCGTTTGAAGAAGAGAAAGATGGTATGATTGGAGATAAAGACCCTGATGATTTTGAAAATAATCCC
Organism: Geotrichum australiense; assembly: GCA_030563945.1. Classification (NCBI taxonomy): domain Eukaryota; kingdom Fungi; phylum Ascomycota; class Dipodascomycetes; order Dipodascales; family Dipodascaceae; genus Geotrichum; species Geotrichum australiense. Next base: position 10,616 of record JAJMKR010000047.1, on the reverse strand, counting down.
GAAGAATTCAAAGCGCAGCTTGAAAAGAAAAAGCGCAAAGATATTCCTGTTGTTGACCATAGTAAAATTGACTATGAACCTTTTAGAAAACAATTTTATTTTGAGCCTCCCGAGATTGCACAGATGTCTAAAGAAGATGCCGATATGTTACGATTGGAATTGGATGGAATCAAAATTAGAGGTTTGAACTGTCCAAAGCCCGTTCTCAAATGGTCTCAATTTGGACTTCCCGCTCAAACAATGGACGTGATCACTAGTCTAGGATATGAGAAACCGACTTCTATTCAAGCCCAAGCCATTCCTGCAATCATGTCAGGTCGAGATGTTATCGGAGTTGCAAAGACAGGTTCTGGTAAAACAATGGCATTTTTGTTGCCTTTATTCCGACAAATCAAAGACCAAAGGCCTTTAGCTAAGCATGAAGGGCCCATGGCTTTAGTAATGACACCTACACGTGAGTTGGCCACCCAGATTTACAGAGAGTGTAAACCTTTCGCAAAAGCGTTAAATCTACGTGCAGTTTGTGCCTATGGAGGATCGCCTATCAAAGATCAAATTGCTGACCTTAAAAGAGGTGCTGAGATTGTGGTTTGTACTCCAGGAAGAATGATTGATTTGTTAGCTGCTAATTCTGGTAGAGTAATCAATTTACAGCGAGTAACATACCTTGTTTTAGACGAAGCTGACCGTATGTTTGATATGGGCTTTGAACCTCAAGTAATGAAGATCATTGCTAATATTCGACCCGATAAACAGACTGTTTTATTTAGTGCTACGTTTCCGAGACAAATGGAGATGCTTGCAAAGAAAACTTTGAAGAAAGCAGTTGAGATAATCGTTGGCGCCAGAAGTGTTGTTGCTCCCGAAATTACCCAGATTGTAGAAGTTAGGAAGGACGAGACAAAGTTTACACGGTTGCTAGAACTTTTAGGTGAGTTTTACAATTCTACCCCAGATTCTAGAGCCTTGGTTTTTGTTGATAGGCAAGATTCTGCTGATTTGTTGTTCAGGGATTTGATGAAGCGCGGATACCCTTGTTTGTCTATTCATGGTGGTAAGGACCAAGTTGATAGAGATTCTGCGATTGCCGATTTCAAAAGTGGCGTCACTTCTTTACTTATTGCTACATCAGTTGCTGCGCGTGGTTTGGATGTTAAACAGCTAAATCTTGTAGTTAATTATGATGCTCCCAACCATTTGGAGGACTATGTGCATAGAGTTGGAAGAACTGGACGTGCAGGCAATAAAGGAACAGCAGTGACGTTTGTCACCCCTGATCAAGAAAGGGCTGCTGTTGATTTAGCAAAGGCTCTTAAATTGTCGAAAGTTGAGGTTCCTCCAAGCCTCCAAGCCATGGCTGACGAATTTATGGAAAAGGTTAAAACTGGTAAAGAAAGGTTTGGCTCTGGGTTTGGAGGTAAAGGATTAGAGAAGTTGGATGAAGCTCGTGATACAGCAATGAAAAGAGACAAGAAAGCCCATGGTATTGAGGATGAACCCCAGACAAACAACAATAATGATGACGAAGACGACGACTTTGTGCCTGAAAATAAACAGACAACTTCGACTACTGATACTTCAGTCAAAGTCTCATTACCCAATTCATCTATCAAAGTATCTGTTCCTGAGAATTTATTGGATCTAAGTCATGTCAAACCTGGACGTCACGGCGCTCTTCAAGCTGGTGCTGCACCGGATAACCATGGCCCAGATACTTCAGCTTTCCATGCTACGTTATCGATTAATGACTACCCACAAAAAGCAAGATGGGCTGTTACAGCCAACATCAATATCTCGAAAATTATCGAACTGCATGCTGTTTCTATTACAACTAAGGGCCAATTTTACCCTGCTGGAAAGACGCCTGGTCCTGGAGATCCTGAGAAGTTGTACTTGCTTATTGAAGGTCAGACCGAAACTGCTGTGGCAAATGCTCGAAGACAGCTCGCCAATCTACTAATCAATGGTATGGAAATAGAAAGTGCAAAAGAACGGGTGGGTGGTAGATATACCGTCACCTAGATATTGACCCTCATTCAAACCATAGACTTGTAATCTGAAATAGTGTATCTATAGTAGTAGTCAATGTGTTCAATTATATATATTCAGATGCTTGCTCAGGTAGAATTAGATCATGGGGATGAACATAGAAAACAATAATGCTCAATAGTGTCTTTGATAGGAGATTCTTCTGTCAGTGCGGAGTTATTATATTGATAATTTATTTTCTTGAACTAAAGTTAAAAGATAGGAAAAGCTCTGTACTGTAAAAGTGAATTTGCAAAAGCTTGCGTCGTTTTTATAACTATAGCCACACACTCTTAATTTCAAAATTCTAGGTTAAAGTCCAACTTTTTCCCTTACACTACTCTTACAAGTTACACCAATATTTATACCAATCGACCTTTCTTCTTCTTTTTTTCCATTCACTGCTCGAAATTTAAATCCCTTGCTGAATACCTCTATTGTGATTGATTATACAGTCACTTAAATATATGAACCTTTGATAAGAATTGAAACACAATGGGATTCACGGATAATGCTCTGCAGCTGGTAAGTTTCAGGAGGCAAATTGTTAAGCCGTTGATAAGTACCTCATACTAATCAGTTATTTGTATAACTAGGAAGAACCGTTGCTTAGAGTCCCATGCGAAGCGATGAGAAAAACTTTTAAAGCAACTCAACGTCATCTTGAAAGAAACATTGATTTGCTGAAATCGAATACACAAGAGCTTATCGCGACTTCTGCTTCCCCGGATTCGACAATTGCACAACTGGATCAGATGATAAACCGTGTGTCTGGTCTCAAAAGAAAACTTTCGTCTCTAAAGCTAGAACACAGGGAAAGTGTCCGGAAGTCCAAAACTAGAATTGGCTACTTGCAACGACTAAATGAACCCCAGGAAGTTGGTTCTGACAAACACCATAAATGGATGAGTCAGAAACTGAATATGCTTTTGTCTGAATATTGCTTAAGAGCTGGCTACGTAACTACTGGTGTGAAACTGGCTAGTCAGGAAGGTATTGAGGATTTAGTGGACACGCAGGAGCTCATCGCAATGGTTGATATTGAACGTTCACTCAGATCAGATCATTCAATAGCCAAGTGCTTAGCCTGGTGTGCAGAAAACAGGCAATATCTCAAAAAGAACCGAAGCACTCTAGAGTTCCAGGTAAAGTTTCAGCATTATATTGAATTGGTTCGAAATATGGAACATGCTAAAGCAATTGAATACTACAGAGCCAATTTAGTAAAAGCTGCCGATACTAAATACGATTTAATGCTGAGAGCATCCGGGCTGTTGGCCTTTTCTAATCAGACCGATCTAATGTCTCCCCGGGATACAAGTGAAGAAAATCAGCCTTATGCTGATCTTTATGCCGCAGCACGGTGGGACGAGCTGGCTGATATATTTGTTCATACCTTCCAAGCTTTGCATGGTTTGCCATACCGACCCTTGTTCCTACAGTACCTAACCACCGGGATGACAGCTCTGAAAACCCATTCGTGCCACCTTGAATCTGACACACCATCCAATACAATTGATCTATCACGAGGATACATGTGCCCTGTTTGCAGTGTTGAATTACGGAAATTGGCACGCAAGGTTCCGTATGCTTTACATGTTCATTCTCATCTGGAGCCGGATCCTGTAATGTTGCCTAATGGACGGATTTACGGCGAGGATAAGTTGGTGGAGTATTCGCTAAAGACGGGCGTTTCTCCTTACAAGCTGGTCGATCCGGTTACGAGAGAGATATTTGACCGTTCAGACGCTATAAAGGTTTTCCCGACTTAGGATAGTGTCGAACTTCAATTATTAGTCCTTTGGTCTAACCTTTTTTTCTTTATCTCATGTATGCTTTTATATCTGGTAAAAATTAATTATATTGGCTTGCTTATTGTAATACCTCTTGATGGTCTACACAATCATGTAACATTTAGACAGTTTATGAACCACACGTCGTTTTTTAAAATAAAAAAAAAAAGAAAAAGCAGCAACCCGTCCCAAGGAAAATAAATAAAGAAGAGGAAAGACTGGCATTCTGTTTTGACTTTTTAAACAATGATCAGGAACTTGACATAATCGAGTAAAGAGAACATCTTTACAAGTGTTTCTACTATACTGTAAAACTTCGGAGCCCAATTTTGACTTATTACTGTAAATATTACTCATTTAGCCGAAAGCGTAGAGCCAATAAGGGAAAACCCGGTTTGAATCTTGGGTAAAGAAGCTATAGCGATGTTGACTCTTTGGCCATTTTTTGGTCAAATAGGGGGAATCTTTGAGAGAAAAAAAAAGAAGAATTCATTGGTATTTTAATAGTTTTAAAAATTACATACAGATGTTCACTCTAGCATTTTTTATTCAACTTATACTTTGTGCTCCCTTAAATTTAACAGCTGAGAGAGGGAGAACTGGTTTCCTTGTTATTTGATGGTTATATATAATTACATTTTTCAAGTAGTATAAATTTATATATTCAAAACTTCCCATTTGGACTTTTACGTTTACCATTAGCTATGGAATGAATAACCTGGTTATTAAGATGTCTCTATGCTAGTGTTGAAGCTTTAGTATTTATCTTACATTTCTTATACGTAAGTTTATAGTACCGCCAGACTTCTATTAAATGTTACATTTGTTAGTTAATAAATCGTACCGTAATTTTTTCTAATATATAAGAGTAATGAAATCCGATGTATTGCTGGTTTAGAGTTGTGCAAGAAGTGTATTTTTCTTTTTGGGATACCATTGGGCTTAAAAACTTGAATAGTTCAAGTGCTTGATTACTTACAAACATAGTATTTAATGGCATACCATAGCTGGTTTCTGCTTATCATTGGACCTGTTAAGGATATAGCTTATTCACCAGGATTTTGTTCTTTACTTTCAAAGGCATCTATTTAGCTTTTCAGCAACCAGGAATAAAAGAAGGCTTGTTTAATAGTATTAAAACCTGAATACATTCAACTGCAGGCTGTATCCCCTACAGACAGATACTCATTTTTAAATGCAAAGCGATGTATGGTTTGAAGTGCCCGGGTTATGCCCAGATTGCGGTAGACCTGCTTGTCAGAGCCCTGTTTTTATATATGAGGGTATTGCTACAGCAGTGAAGCGCGATATCCACTGAACCTTTCAATGCAGTAATGTGCATCTAGTCAATACAAAAGCTACTGGGAGGCAATATAGGTCTTTATACGCGGTATGTGTGACATAGTTTAAAGTTGATACAAAAGTTTGGATGAACCCTTCATTATGTCACTTCATTGGCTTTAAGACCGGCCGATTTTTTTTCTTTTTTTCCGGAAAATCGTAATTCACTATGTCGAATAAAAAATATTAATATATCACTACGCAAGACTTTCCATGGTATGCACTGAATGAATCACAGCACATACTTTCGGAATATAAAAAGTATGTGGGTATTCGAGGCACACAGTTTCAAAAATCTTTGTTGCTGTATTTAGTTTTTGTCATCGATTACACAAAAAAATTCAGATATTGGTTATTTTATTGTAGAAGTTATGCCTTTTGCTCGTATTGTGTTTAGTAGAATTTTTAGACAAAAATTTGAATTCAACTTGGGCACATATCAGTGCGTTAATTATAGGCTAATCAAGAAAATTTAGAATAAAACTTTCCAAAAATTTCACATTTTTTTGTTTAATATCTATATTTCTTGGTGATTTTAATAACTATACGCACCGTATTTCTATATATAAACATGTACAGTACGTAATAAATTTACTTTTGATTATTGGCTTTTGAATAACTCCACAAACAAGTGTGTACCTGGCTGTTAAGGCTTTCAACTTACATGTATTTTCAAATGAGTTCTGAATGCTAATGGTGCAAAATTCTTTCAAAATTCGTCCATTTAAACTGCTGCGCAGAATAACCATGGATCAGTAGTCAGATCTCCAAATTCTGTAAAACTAATCTACTATAGAATCAAACATGGAAGACATTTTAATTGCAATATTCAAGATTCAAAAAGCTTTTCTAGTGAGAATTATACAAGTCATTTATTGAAATATTCAAAAATTTGCAAATTGTTCTTTGTAATATTGGTAAATTTAACTTTTTCTCGTTAAACTCACAATTGGTATGGCTCTCTCTAGAAAAAGAGCTTCTCCCAAAAAATAGTTATTGTTTGATGATAGTTAAAGCACTTTGAGTTACATTAGAAGCTCGTCATCATATCAGCCTTGAGAGCTAAATTGAATATTTTTAGTAATGGAGTAAGTAAAAATCCAAATGTAATTATGTAAAGATGACAGTGACAAACAGTGTAGTCGCTCAAATCAACTTGGAATATTAAACTGAGCTATGAGCTGATATTTGGTTTAACCTTTTTCATTTGAACATTGTCTGTTACAACAGATGCAAAGAGTTCTAATAATATTACAGATTGCTACTGAAGGGTAAAAGCTTGGATAGAACCTTCTTGTTCTTTTGAGAAAGACGATTAACAATAGATGCTTTTTATTTCTTTTTAATGGAGGGTTCTATTGCTTTAGTTGAATTATCTTATTATATTTTGTAAAGTGACACTGCGAGGTCAAATGGCAATAATTAAATCGTAATCACTGTTTTCTGAAAGAGAGTGATACATTGTAAAAAAACAATGTAATGGATGTAGTATATAGCGATTGCTAGTACAGAATGATTTTCAGATAGCCACAATTTTCATATTGCACACAATTGATCAAATTGTATTTAATTCTAGAATGTCAAAACAAGATCTAGGTAAATTTTTTCAATGTGATATATTAAGGTTGGAAGAATTTTTTTACTCAATTAGATTCGATGAGCACAAGTAAATTTTTGATCTCCAAACTTCTTTCTCGTTTTACGAACATTACGAGTCTTTGGACTACCGTACAAAAAAAGCAGAATACTTGTGTCATGGCTGTTATTTGATGTCTATGGGCTTTTGGAACAATGGATGCTGAACCTGATAACCATATCTTACTTTTGTAAAGGTTATATGTTTGGCTTGCTTTTTAAGAGCCTTGCCTACATTAAAGCGATGAGCGCACTTTGTATCAAAGATTTCAGTGTCTTATACATGAACCTTTTTTATATAAACTTTCCTTCCATATTGATATTTTTGAAAGTTTCAGTGGATATAGTGAGAAACCTTCGAGCACTGTATTGTGAGTTGTTGATCTGATGACAATGGCTCAAGCCTGCACCAAGCTCTACTAGAACTAAAAGCGACAATTTTCATACAGGCATGGCATTGCAGATAAAACAGACATACAAATTAAACCTTTCTGCAATCCATAATGGTGCAAGGCCCCCACTATTTCCAAAATCTCCAAACTCACACTAAGCTCATAAGACCGTATGCGTAGTAGCACAGCCAAAGCTACCGATGAGTTTCAAATTTTCTTGTAGTTCATTTGACCGTCAACAGGTGTTCTCACCAAATCTATGGTGGCCTATTCATCAAAGAAAGGTATAAATAGCCTACGAGATCTCCATCATCAAGATTTTTTCTGTACCGAGCAGGCCTCTTCCAATCCTTACACAAGCTTCATATTTACTATTTCGATTCTTTTTACAAATATATTAATTGACTTGATTATTTGTATTTATCAACATTTTTAACTGGTTTAAAATATATCCGGCTACATACCTGCCCTTTGCATTCAATCAAAAATGCATTTATATCAACTTCTTTCAGGGGCTGTCACTATTGCCGAGATTGCTGAGGCAGCTTCCCTAGGGGAAGTCTTTAGCAAGAAAAACAACTACTACAGCGTTGTCTCCTCATCTACAAATCCCCAGCTTAACGGAAAGGAGATTTTTGTTGCCTCTGATGGTGCGCTTACTGCTGGATCTGGTGCTGAAGTTCTCATTGCTGAAGCAGGATCATCCGACCATGGTGCTTTTGAACATCTTTACGCCGGTTGGGACCGTGATACTAAGATTTCCGGTTTAATCAGTCAGAACGGAAAAGTTGTTGCAATTTCCGGTGGAAATACCAAGCGAGGTCTCGGTTCCGTTGCCATAGGTGGCTCTTCAGGCGGTGCCGTTGGCGGATCTTCCGGAGGTTGCGGTTCCGGCAAATGCGGTTCGCCTAAAGGGGGAGTTGCTGGAGGCTCTTCTGGAGGCTTCTCTTCTGGAGGAATTGCAGTAGGAGGTTCTTCTGGCGGTGCTGTTGGTGGCTCTTCCGGTGGAGGAGGAGGCGCCAGTGCTGGTGGAGGTAAGACTATTATCGTCGGTAGTGGCGGAAAATCTATAGGCGGTTCCGCATCTAGTGGTGGTTCATCAGGTGGAGGTGGCTCTTCAGGAGGTGGTAAGATTTCAGGTGGTGGTAAAATTTCCGGTGGTGGTGGGTCATCAGGAGGTGGTGGTTCATCAGGTGGAGAAGGCTCTTCAGGTGGAGGAGGCTCTTCAGGAGGTGGTAAAATTTCCGGTGGTGGTGGGTCATCAGGAGGTGGTGGTCCATCTGGAAGTGGCAGCTCTTCAGGAGGTGGTATGAGTTCCGGCAGTGGTGGTTCTTCAGGAAGTGGTAAAAGTCCCAGCGGTGGCGGGTCATCAGGAGGAGGTAGCTCTTCAGGTGGAAGCAAAAACTCTGGTGGAACTTCAGGTGGTGGAAGCTCTAAAGGATCAACTGTCCGTATCATTAAAGGAAGTAGTTCTTCAAGCTCATCTGGTTTTAGTAAGAGCTCCTCCAGTAGCAGCTCTTCATCTTCTGGCGGTTCGAAATCTTCTTCCGGTGGTTCCAAAAGCAGCGGTGGCGGTGGTTCTGCCAGAATTGTTGGTGGATCTAGCACAGGAACCAAATCAACTAAGAGTGGAGGTTCTAGTGGCAGCACCGACAGCACCGGTAGTCGCGGTAGTTCTGGCGGATCGGGTGGCGCTGGTGGTGCTGGAGGCTCTGGTGGGACAGGTGGTAAATCTGGTTCATCTGGTCAAAAGGGACAAAGTGGTAGCTCTGGTTCTTCTGGCATGTCTGGAAAGTATAGCGGAAGTGGTGGTGGTGGAGGAGGTGGTGGAGGCGGAGGCGGCGGTGGAAGTGGAGGTGGTGGAGGAGGTGGCGGCGGCGGCGGCGGAGGAGGAGGAGGAGGTGGTGGATCTAAGCCTTCTGGTCAGTCATCTGGATGCAAAAAGGGATGCAAAAATAAGAGAGAGTTTGGAGTCGATCCTCTTGATCTCGGCACGTCTTTCACTTTTACTACAGAGCCTGTTGAAGTTCCAGTTGAAAAGCCTATTACTATGGAGCTTAATGGAGAAAAAGATGTTATCATTGGTGGTTCTTACGTAGCATACGCTTGTAACATCAATGGCGAATGGAAGATTCATAGTGTTGCTGATGCTTGCTCTGATAGTGTGCCTATGTCATTTAAGGCTAGAACTGCTTAGAAACCCTGGAGGTTCAATATGCACCTTACTTTGTGACTGCTTCTATATTTTTTTCTCTGATTCTTCTAGCTTGCTACCTCATTTTGCTTGCCTTTTTTGTATACCTTTTTTATAACTATAAGTTGAAATCCAATAACACTTGTTTCCAGTTTTTTAATTTTTCATATTTTGATGCCTTTAAAAAGATTTGGTGGAGTTTTCTACGACAAGGGAATGAAACCTTTGAGAGGTCCAAAGCTAATCAATCCAACCCAAAAAAAAAAAAAACTTACGGAAGCAAATATTGATTACTGATGGGTAGTACAAGAACAAACGTAACGTATTGGTATTGGACTTCTATATTTATTTCGAGCAATCTTTTCACTTAAAACAAATTCACCACCAAAAGAATCCTTCAAGTGACATATCACTAAAACTCCTGTTGACCAAAAACTTCAAAGTCTCACTGAAATGAATATCATAGCTAAAGACTTGGGTCATAAATAATTACCTAAACAACAAAAACTTGAATAAAACCTATTCACGACTAGTACGTTTAAACGCACTCAATGTTCAATATCAAATTTTAATTAAAAACCACATTGCTCCTGGGCTCAGCTATTGGATATTAGACAGTGCAACTGTAGTAGTCGATAAGCTTCTATAACTATCCGTTTTCATAATTTTTGATATTTAGCAACTAACTACCAAAAATTAGTATGGTATCAGTTCTAGTGTGTTAAAAAATGACAGATAATTTTTATCATTATATTTAATTGATATTGCTTGTTAAACTGGTTGTGTGAGATCTTCTTAATTTATTGGACATGATATCCTTTGAAAGAATATATACGAGAATATAGCTGTGTATACTTACATCAACTGTAGTCTATGATATCTATTTAATGAAAAAGTATATTCATAGGTTATTCTAAGATACTTTTCAAGCCAGAAATAAAAATTTGCACTAGTCTCAATAAAGGGAAATGATATTAGTTTCTTTTCATCAGGTTGTAACGAAATACTTTATTAATGCTTGTATTATGAATTTATATTGCTTTGTAGATTCAATGGTCAAACATAGCTGCCAGTAAACAAATATGAAAAGTCTACAGGATTTCCAGTTTAACTAAGCTGCCGAAAACCAAGATTTACCATGAAACCTCCTCAAAAAATCCAAAGAATATACCCGGATATATGTGCCTTTTTGTTACCCAAATATATTTTGGGCCTACTATGGCTCAGAAAGAT
>JAJMKR010000046.1:107504-175614 GCA_030563945.1 Geotrichum australiense | reverse complement strand
ACTAATTTTTAGAGACGTACTCTGGTAAACTACAAAGTAGCTACCGACAAATATATTGCCAGCAGCAATAAATCAATTTCACCGTTTGAAAGAGGTAATAGTGGCATACGTGGGCTCACCCCACCTTCAAAACCGCAAAGAAGGATAGCGTTCCAAATACCAATACAAGTCAGAATTCACGTTGAATGGTTCTTACATATTAGTATGTCTAATGTCAAATGCAGAAAATAGCTTGAAAAGTATACTTTTGAATATTGACTCTTCTACCAAGCAATACGGAAATAGTTCTCACAAAGATTTCGGATACCACAATAACAATCTTGGGACTAAAGATTCTCAGGAAACTCACCAAAAGGAAGACTGCATCAGGGAGCTAATAACTTTTGAAAAATTTCCCAGTAAGTTAGACATTGAGCTATGATATATATATACCTTTGCTAATACGTTTATATAAAAGTGGTGCCTTCAAAGGTTCTTCAAGTCTCAACAGAAAAAATGAGCAAAGATAGAAATAACAATAACAACACAATAGAAAAACTGTCAAATGCTTCACAAGAAAATTTTTTGAAGAATTGTCGATATATACTTGACCGCGTCGTCAAATCATCGGTTCAAAAGCTCAATGCTTTAACTACCGACAGAAAAGCTTCAGCAAAATTGGCTGATAGCAGAACAATTCCTATTCAACTCCACACAAAAGCAGTGCCACTTGTTGATGAAAAAACTGGGAGATTTTATTGTGATAACAAAATAACCTCGTCGATTTATAACATCTATTCCTTTTTTCCCAGACAAGTACTTGCTCAGCTTTCGAAGCTGGCAAACTTGTATTTTCTATGTGTTTCAATTATGCAAATGATACCATCTTGGTCAATGACGGGATCGTATACAACGATAATCCCTTTATTTGTCTTTATATCGATATCTATGGGGAGAGAGGGCTATGATGACTGGAGAAGACATTTACACGACAAGGAAGAAAACAATAGACTAGTAAAAGTTGCTCGAAAATCATCTGAAACATTGTTTGATTCTGATATTAAGATTAAAGATCCCAAAGAGTTAACCTCTCCTTTGTCTGTTATTTATGTTAGCACAGAATGGAAAAATCTCCAAGTTGGCGACATTGTGACACTCAAACAAAATGACTGGGTACCTGCAGATATTGTTGTCTTATCTTCGACAGGTATAGGAGGTGCTTGCTACATTGAGACGATGGCATTGGACGGAGAAACTAATCTAAAAACACGGCAACCGATACCTGAGTTATCAACAGGCATTTCAAACAATGTCGATAATATTTTTTCCATGAATTCTTTTATCACAACGGAAGATCCTAATAGTGATCTTTACAACTTTGAAGGTATAGCTACTATCAACGGTAACACTTTTCCTTTGTCGCTGGATCATATAATTTATAGAGGCAGCATTGTACGAAATACACAATCTATTATTGGGATTGTGGTCTTCAGTGGTGAGGAAACCAAAATACGCATGAACGCAATACAGAATCCTCGAACGAAAGCACCCAGACTTCAGTCAAAAGTCAATCAAATTGTTATCTTAGTGGTACTCCTAGTTTTTTCTTTAGCAACTATCTGTACTGTTGCATCAATTTTAATCTACCGATCAAAAGAGAAAAAAATGTGGTTTTTAGAAGGACTCCATGTGGGCGTTGTTCCTAATTTCATGGGGTTTATCATCATGTTCAATACTTTGATTCCGTTGTCATTGTATGTTTCTATGGAAATCATCAAATTGGGGCAAATAGTAATGCTGCAATACGATTTGGACCTATACCATGAAGAATCAGGAACGCCATGTCAGGCCCATACATCTACCATCAACGAAGAACTTGGTCAAGTAAATTACATTTTTTCAGATAAAACGGGCACTTTAACAGATAACAGAATGCTTTTCAGAAAGCTATCAGTGGGCGGTTATGCCTGGCTCCATGATTTGGATATTTTAACAGAATCTTCAAAATGTGAAAATTTGTTCCATAAAACAACATCTTATTCAACGCCACGGGCTCAATCAACTGAACGTAATAACCCCAATAGCCATACTGACAATGCTGTCAGTCTAAGCGGTAGAAATGTACTTCTTCCTCGCAGAAGTTTTGCTTCAGGTAGAATTAGCATGGCCTCACTATCAGAATCTCAGATTGTTCCATCTAATACCTGGAAATCAACAGCAACACCCAGCAAGTTTCAAACCAGAAGATCAACGGTTGAACTTCTTCGGTACCTTCAAAGTAAACCGAATACACCTTATTCTAAAAAGGCACGATTTTTTTTGCTGTCACTTGCATTGTGCCACTCCTGCGTACCCGATACAGAAATGAGCAGAAATAAAGATGGTAGCATTGACGTTGAAAATTTTATCTATCAATCAGCCTCTCCTGACGAGATTTCATTAGTAAATGCTGCGCGAGATATGGGATTCCTTGTCGTGGATCGCCAAAATGATACCATCACCATTCGTACCTACCCAAATGGAATCAACAGTTCTGCTACAAACGAAGTTTATCACATTCTGCAAACAATTGAGTTTTCAAGTTTACGGAAAAGAATGTCTGTTGTTCTTAAAATGCCTGACGGCAGATATTGTATATTTTGCAAAGGCGCTGACAACATTATTATTGAGCGTCTTAAGCAGAAGACCACGGCTAAGGAAAAGATAGATGAAATCAACAGATTTTCTAAAATTAGAAAGAATACTGAGGCTGAACTATTCTTAAGTAGAACCAGCGTCTCTAGCTTTAATAATTCTCCACGAAAAAGTTTGGATCGAAGAAGTATCAATTTGGATAGAAAAAATATTGTTGGTAGTGTGGATGAATATCTGAGAGCCAAAACTAATATTGAGGAAGAGATTGGAGATATTGTCAAACAGAAGTCTGCCATTTTTTTTCTCCATAACAAGAACCCATCTGTCAAGATTCCAGCTAAAACATCATTAAATCTAAAGCCGTCTAGAGATCTCAATCCTGATGAATTAATTGTTCAGAACGATAGGATTATTTTAGAAAAAACACTAGAGCATGTAGATGAGTTTTCCAGGGAAGGTTTAAGAACTTTGCTTTATGGTTACCGTTTTCTTACTAGCGAAGAATATCAACAGTGGAGTCAGCAATATTCTGATGCATGTACTAGACTTGATGACAGACAAATAAGTATTGAAAAGGTGGGTGAGCTTATTGAGGTGGATCTCGAACTGTGCGGTGCAACTGCTATCGAAGACAAATTGCAGGAAGGTGTGCCTGAGACTATTGACAAACTCCGAAGGGCAAACATCAAGCTATGGATGCTGACTGGTGATAAGAGAGAAACTGCTATAAACATCGGGTATTCTTGCCGGTTGATAAAAGATTATTCTACTCTAGTCATCCTAACTTCTAATGAAAAAGATATTGTCAAACAGATTTCCTCCGCATTATCCCATCTAGAAAATACATCTGTGGCTCATTGTGTGATTGTTATTGACGGTTGTACATTGAGTATTGTTGAAGAAAACAAACAAATACTATCACTATTTATAGAATTAGGTGTTAAGGCGGATTCCGTGATATGCTGTCGAGTGAGTCCTTCTCAGAAAGCCTCGATGGTTTCTGCTGTTCGAAAGAAAGTGAGCTCTGCTGTAACCTTAGCTATTGGTGACGGTGCAAACGATATTGCAATGATACAAAGTGCTGATGTCGGTATTGGAATTACCGGAAGAGAAGGTCTACAAGCAGCAAGATCTTCTGACTACTCAATTTCTCAGTTTAGATATCTATCAAAGCTTCTTTTGGTACATGGAAGGTGGAACTATGTGAGAACGTGTAAATATATTCTAGGAACATTTTACAAAGAAATGCTTTTCTATTTAACACAAGCAATTTTTCAAGGAAATGTCATGTTTACTGGTACGTCCCTCCACGAGTCCTGGTCCCTCTCTATGTTCAACACTTTATTTACAAGTTTACCTGTATTATGTATTGGCATTTTTGAGAGAGATATGAAAGCTTCTACACTACTTGCAGTGCCGGAATTATATGCAAAAGGTCAAAATAATGAAGGGTTTAATCTAACACTGTTTCTCGGTTGGATGTGCATTGCAGCCTTGCAGAGCACTGTTTCGTCTTTCCTGGCCTACATTGTTTACAACCAAAGTAATGGTACAATTATAGACAACTCCATATATCCCATGGGTACACTTGTATATACAGCTGTTGTTTTCATCGTTACCTTTAAACTGCAATTTTTGGAAATGCATAGTCGAACAATTCTCAGCTCTGTTGTTATGATAATTGCAATTGGAGGATGGTTTTTTTGGGATGTCTCTCTTTCGTTACTCTATAGGCGTCTTCCATCCAAGATTTACAATGTCGCAAATGGGTTCATTCAATACTTTGGAAGAGACTTAAGCTGGTGGGCTGTTCTTCTGGTCACAATATTAATATGCGTTCTCATTGATATGAGCTGTCAGGCAATTCGAATTCTAATACAACCAACAGATACAGATACCTTTCAAGAACTTGAGCACAACAAAGATATCAATCATAGATTTTTACAGGAATCTTATATGGAACTCAATTATGGTTGGAGGCACGGCAAATATAGCAACAAGCGAGAGTTTCTTGAAAGTTTAACGGTTTCAAGCCCAAACAAATTCCTACACGAAATAAAATACACGGGGGACGGTGGATTCTTTAGAAAAACACTGGAGAAATTAGGATTACGGAAAGGCTCTAGCGATTTTGCCGACATCAGTGACCTATTGCAACGGCGAGAAATGATGGAGAATGGCGTATATACTAATAACTAAATACAACTTTTCAGAAATGCTTTAAATTTTTATATCTCAATCATATCGACTCCTCGAGAGATGAGTATCGAATGATTCGTATTCCTGCTCAAGACGGCTCCGTATGTTACTATCTCGCGTACCTTGTTGCTGTATTATCGGTCTGTAAGTTATGGGTTCTTGAACTGTAACAACCGGATACTAATAACATTGTTAGAAACCACTAAAGAAAGAAAAGGGCATATGTGCATAAATAAAAACTCACGTTGTAATCACCGTAAGGAAAAGTTTTGGCCATCGCATATATTTGATCGTCGATTGCCAATTGTTCTTCAGACACGTAAATGTCGTCATAACAGTTTCTCACATCGCCTCGAGCAGAGGATGCTGAGGGAAATACTTCGCCTCCATATACGGTCGTGTTATCTAATAAACCTTTCAAGGGATCGGTTTCAGAAAGGTTTTTTGTATTATCAGAATCGGGCAACCAATATTTCTTAGTGCCTCCATCAGTGTACCTTAACCCTTGAGCAAGCCTTGCTTGTCGAGATCTGGACTCTGGGTGCTCGAGAACAGTTTCTATCGAGTTGAATTCTCTATAGTTGTAGTTGTTCCCATAAAAGGTGGATTTGAAGTCAATCACTAAATCAGCTATTCCAAATGCATCACGTATAGCATAAGGAACCTTCAACCGTGCATACCCCATCATGGTAGTGGTAGCAAACTCTCTATACGTAAACGCATACCAATGTCCAATTGCAAATCCTAGCATTTCAATACACATCAAAGTATTTTGGATAGCCAAAGCAATATTATCAGGGGTATAATAGCCCACGTCGTGTATGACTCCCAGCCATACCAAAATAGCCAATACCACACCCTGCCAATATGAGAAGAAAATGATAATCTTAATGCACAGAAATTTGGGGAATGGTCTGAAGGGTCTTAGGTCGTCTAGTAAGCAATACCAGAAAAGAGCCAAACAGTACAGTGACAATGAAATGCTTATGTTATAAAAAATCCCGAGCCACATATATCCCGACTTGATGCCAATGTAATTCTGTTGATATGTGCCAGTCGCCTTCATTATAACGATTAAAAGTATTAAAATAGGCTTCAACCAAACATACTGAAGAATCCCCCGCTTTATGGCGAGGAATGTATAGGGATCACTAATATCTACCTTTGGAAGAAAATATTTGAAAGGAAAGAAGTGATCCTTGGGTGCCCTCCCTATAGTAGTTAATACGACATTTCGTTCTCCTCCTAGCATATTTGTTAAAAGCGTAAAAAATGTATAAATCACCACAGCTTCATATATTTCCTCTATGGGCTCGATGAAGGCAGTAGCTCTTTCTGATGTCAAACCAAGCCAGCTAGAGAGTGCAAAGAGTGGAAGGAGTAGCTGTATCCTCACAATCAGTCGCTGATCTGACGGTTTCCGATAATTTCGGAAATGTTGAAATATGGAGGCTGTCGATATCAAAGCTGAAGCTAGAGCACACAGCCCTGCAAAATGCTTGATTGAGCTTTGAAAGTTAGTAAATGCGTTGAAACTTGGATCAACAGATGAGAGTAAGGACCGCTACATACCTAGGAATCTTCACTGTTCCTATCATCAATAAAAAAGAATCAGTAAGTTCCTTTTCCATTCAGAATATACGAGTCATCAAGTATAAAAAGAATTAAAACTGCAAAGTAGAACACAACTAAGACCCAAAAGATCTCCAGGATTGATTTAACTGAAGTCAGAGATCAGTCAGATACCAGATAGTTTGTACATATACTGTACACTCTTTTATAAGGGTTAGGTTTATTTATTATTAAGTAGCTTAGAAAAGATAATGCTTTGAATACGATGCAATGGTCAGTAAAGTGCAAAAGCTACCTTCAAGTATAGTCTCTATATGCTTTTATTAATTTTAGTGCTATACAGACCCTGACCGGGATGATAGATAGCTGTTAGTTTCAAACTGTGCTCAATAAGGTATGATACTTTTTTACCATTCAGCCTCAGCGACATGCCGTAGGAACTTCAATAAACTCCATAAGCTCTGATAATCTTGAAATATGTAAATTTATGTCCATATTACCAGTATCAAAACTCTTAAAGTCGAAAGAGTAGACAGCTTTTCAATTCAAATATCTTTCTGACGGATGGTATATATACAGTAAAATCTCTAAATGCTGCTAGCTATTTTATTTACAAAATTATTTTTTGCCTGAGACCTTATCAATCAATTCATTCTCCCATGCAAACTTAGTCTCTTTTGGTCTAGCATCAGCAGATTCAGACACTGGCTCCGCAGTTTTTGTTGTATCCGAACTAGAAGAACCAGACTCAGTATCTAATGCTGTCGCTTGGAAAACATTGTATGGAACGGAAGAAGGGCGCACTAGAGAGCTCCAGTTTCCTATGTCGTTTTGAGGAGTGACCTGAATCGATTTGTCGAATCTGTTTCCACCCACGTTAACAGTAAAATAGTACACTCCAACAAAATCAATCAATGCAAGTCTATTTCTGTTCTGTGACTTCAAATAAATTTCAATAGTCGAAGGGTCCACTGAAATGTCTAACCATGCACTCAAATGAGCAGCTATGTCCCCAGGACCAATATTTTTCAAAAGAAAGCCGTTAGTTTTTGCTCCAGTTAAGTAAGTAACCATATTAGGGGCTGATTCAAGTGCTGACATTGTGTTGTAATTTTCGGTACTCGACGCAGGTGAATCGGAAGATGTTTTCTTAACATTGAAATTCAATCCTGTCAACTTCTCAAGTGCAGCAACAGAGGCTGATTGTGCTTTTTCACGAGAGTCATTAAGATTAAGTTCTTGTGATCTCGTTTTGTTTTCCAGCTCTCTGGCTTTCGCATTTTCAGCTTCTTTCACGGCTCTACGATAAGTCATGATCTCTTCTGCAGATGGAACAGGGATTCTGTAAGGTTGATTTTTAATGATGTACGCCGCTCCTCCTCTTGGATGTAATTGATTTCTCATTCGCCCCGGGAGAACTGACACTATTTCACCTTTTATTCCTAAATGAGGAAAGTCTTTCAAAAGCTGTACTTTGATCCTCTTATCGCCTCCCTTCATGCATACTGAACTTGTCGAGAAAGCTCTAGTTCCGAAACGTACTGAGCTTGATATCATTGTGTCTGGGATGTTCAGTTCAGTCAAAAAATTGTATCAATATCCATCAAAATCAAAGACTGTACAACGGAGTGAAAAGTTTTGTGATTGGAGAAATGCACCTATGAGTGCGAGTGGTGATGGAATGTACTGAAGGGTAGCGTATTTCTAGTCACATGTTGTCCCAAACACAATGTGTTATTTAAGCCAAACCTTTTTCAGTGTTATTTAGCATCACTCGTCCTCGTAAGTTCTCTTCGCCCATTGCCTGTTAGATATTTCGCAAGCGTTCAAACTCAACTCATCTTATTTTGTTTGATTTCTGAAGACTCCAGGTCTTTGAATCTTGTGTATTGAAGAGCTTTTGAAGTCGTCGGTTTGTACCAATCTTATTTTTCAACGATTTCCACTTTCTTTTTATACTGCTCTACGCCATTTATGCAACAAGTTTTCGAATTGTCATAACCACTTTACAACAAACATGGCTTCTCAAACGAAACAATATGGTGTAACACCACCCATCTCAAAAGCAGGACCCACCGCAGCAGAAAACGTTCTCAATGATAAATTAATCGAGGAACTTACGAAACAAGGATCTTTTGAAAGTGAGGAAGGCACTAGGAAAAGGGTTCAGGTTTTGGAGGTGTTACAAAATCTTACACTAGAATTTGTAAGAACAGTGAGTCTTCAAAAAAACATGTCTGAGGGTATGGCAAGAGATGCAGGTGGTAAGATTTTTACCTTTGGCTCTTACAGGTTGGGCGTTTATGGACCAGGTTCAGACATTGATACATTAGTGGTTGTTCCAAAACATGTAACAAGAACGCATTTCTTTGATATTTTTGATAAACTTCTTAGAACTCTTCCTGATTTAGATGAAATTGCTGCTGTACCTGATGCATTTGTACCTATCATTAAAATAAAGATTTCGGGGATTTCTATCGATTTGATTTGCGCTCGTCTTGATATTCCTCAAATTCCACTCGATCTAACGCTTGAAGATAAAAACTTACTAAAAAATATCGATGAAAAGGATCTTCGATCGCTGAATGGTACGCGTGTCACGGACGAAATATTACGACTTGTTCCTGAGCCTCCGGTATTTAAACATGCATTAAGGGCTATTAAACTATGGGCCCAGAGGCGTGCCATTTATGGTAATATTATGGGTTTCCCTGGAGGTGTTGCTTGGGCAATGTTAGTTGCCAGAATATGCCAACTCTACCCCAATACTGTATCAGCTGCTATTGTTGGAAAATTCTTCAATATTCTATTAAAATGGAACTGGCCTCAGCCAGTATTGTTAAAACCTATTGAAAGTGGGCCTCTGCAAGTGAGAGTATGGAACCCTAAGATCAATGTCTCTGATAGATCACATAGAATGCCTGTGATTACACCTGCATATCCTTCAATGTGTGCAACACATAACATAACAGCGTCGACTCAAAAGGTTATTCTGCGTGAGCTTGAGAGAGGTGGCCAATTGATGGACCAGATTTATGCTGGAACAAAAACATGGGAAGACTTTTTTGAAAAACATACTTTTTTCCATGATTATAGGTACTATTTTTCGATATCTGCAGCTACCAAAGGTACGGCTGAAAATCATCTTCAATGGTCTGGTCTAGTGGAAAGTAAACTTAGATTATTAGTGCAGAAATTGGAAGCTCTTGATCAGTTTGAAATTTGTCGTCCGTACGTTAAGACATTTGATAAACATTTTCGTTGCACAGAAGAAGAAGCTATCTTAGTGGCTGATAAAGGTGAATTGCCGGGAGTTGATGTAATAGATCCCAAGTCGACTGAAAATTTCGAAAACAAGAATGATGGGAAAGTCTCCGTTTATGTAACAACGATGTTCATCGGTACCGAGGTGAAACCAGGTAAGTGTTGTGGTTTTCAACGAATTTCGATTGCTGTGGTATACTAATTATAATGTTATCTAGGTGTCAGTAAAAAGCTCGATATCATTTGGCCGTGTCAAGATTTTTATGAAGCTTGTCAATCATGGAACCAATACGATAAGGACAAGTGTAGCATATTTATTAAACAGGTTCGAAGGTATGTTGTGTGAATGCCGGTTTAACTGGATGGCTTTAACATTCTAACTTTTTTTCAGCTACGAATTACCGGATTATCTATTTGGTGAAGGAGAAGAGAAGCCCAGGAAACTCAAGAAGCGTAAGAGGACAGAATCGAAATTGAACGTAAGTTGACCAAAATTATTGAAACTTTGATTTGGCTTTGAAAAAAAATTACTGACAGTGTTTTCTTAACACAGCCTGATGCTAAGAGGCCCAAAAGTATAGATGACAAACAAGTGCAGCAAAACGATTCACCAAAATCCAATCCTGATGGCGTGGAAGTATAACCGGCATAATTGAACGTTTCCTCATATTTCTATTTTCCTTTTCTTTCTTGTCCAAGAACATATATAGTTAGTTTTGTTGGTTCACTTTCAACCTTTCACCGGTTAGACTTTCTCTCTCTATTTCACTCTTTTCTCTTACTTTTTTTTTTCTTTCTTTTTCTTTTAATTTTTTTTTTTTCAATTTTTAACTATCTACGATTAGTTATAAATAGAGAAATTTGATGACCCAATTAAGGGTCACATCACGAATCTTTCATGCTACAAAAAAGGATTAGAATGTTTTATTTGTGCTCTCGTGCAACATTGTATTATTACAAGAACCATAAAATATGACTTTGGCTATTTATTCTACTCCGCAGCAAGTTCAATTGAAAACTTTTCATTTTAGACTAGAAAAGTACTTTGGAAATTTGTTTTATGTATATTGAAATAAAAAATTGATCCTCTCATATAGCTTATATATAAATGCGTAATGTGGAAACTAGATTGGTCATATTTGTTTACCTTATTAATTGAAAGCACCTTTTGAATCCTTGAAACATTTGGTATTTGAAGTGCACTTATAGATGCATAAGTGTAGCTGAACCAGTCATAAAATTAGTTGGGTTATTGCAATGAAGGCAACTACGAATGGGTAATCTGACACTGTAAGTTCCACTATCGTTTAGGGGTGCAATTTTTGACAACTTTGTTAATTGATTCATATATTAAGCGGAGAAGAACTTACTGTACATTGAAACTATTCCAATGTCTTACTATGGCTTAATAACTTTTGGATAGTACAATGTTAGTACTCATATTACCGTCATGTCTATTCACTTGAATAGCAAGTTGTTAGATTCTGCGTTTCTTTCTATTTCTCAATATCTAGAAAGTTTCCCAAAATTAGAGAGACCTCAATGATATTTTTGTGGGGTTGCTTGGAAGGTCTCTACAGGATAATTTTTCGTCATGCCTGAGAACTATTCACATACTTATGTGTGCCAATCTTTGTTTTTTGGATTTGTGAGTGTTTGCTAGTTCATTTGACAGTTGAGTAATTGACTGCTCTTTTTGTTTTTGTAATATTCGAATTTTTTTGTGTGCTCTCTAATTCTTACAGTGCCCGCCTGCGACTGTCAATAACTCGAGCAAACACTTGTTCATTTTCTTGCCGCGTTAAGGCCTCTGAAAAAACAAAAAATCTGCAATCTATGCAATGGATGAAAGAAGTTGACCATGATCTACAAGTGGCTTGTCAATAAAAATTGGACTTTCTAATGTCTAGTCCTTTAACCTGGTTGTGAACATACAATATATTGTTCCTGAGAATCATAGAGTTAACTCCATCTGAGAGCCTTGATTATGAGATGCAGCTAGATTCACATAATATTTTGAGCTCATAGGTATTCTATCAGAGTATAATACACGGTACGGAGAAGCCGAAGATCTGTCGAATATATAGACTCTTGGTGGAAAAATTCAATTTAGAAGCGATGAAGAAAGGGTCGACCTAAGTTTGAGTGGAGGTAGGCTGAAGATCGTTTTCGATAGTTCTTCATACGACAGTTACATTCCATATAACTATGCTGTTTGGAAATATAACCTCAACGGTGTATAAAGCGTGGTATGATTCGATTGGACTTATGTACGAGATTTCATTGATGAAGCGCTTCTTCAAAATATAACGTTCTTACAATATATCGACGTAGTACTGTGATACTGTCACTCGATTACATATCCATGATGTTGGAAATTGGGTAGGCGACACAATTTCTAATATTCCAGATTCTCATTGTTACTACACATCTCTAATTACTTGTTATGATTTGTAGTTTAGTATAAATATTTTGATTATCCTCTATTTTGTATTTTTATTTAATTAATCAACAAACATCTTTTATATACACATATTAAGTCCAGTAATTCAGTAAGTATGTCCTCCAACGGTCTCCCAGCAAAGCTAGTCAACGTGGTCCTTCACATGAAGCCCCTAAAAGAACTTTTTTTTCAGTTCCATTGTTTGAATTTAGTTTAATGTGGTGCTAGCCAAGTTTTTCCGATTGGCGATTATGATAGACCTCGATACAGATATTTGCTCAATCATTGTAATTGGAAAGTGTCAAAATGGTTACGATAGTGATAAGGATTCTATAGACCAGCGGTATGAGTACTTATCGTCGGAGCGTGCATATCTTTAGAAAGCGCCGCTCAAAAAGTGAAAATGAAAAATGAAAACCCAATCCAGAACAAGTATACGAAAAATTCGCACACATCGTGTCATAAGCAAAACACATTTACAGCAAAATAACCAACTACCATACCATTCCCAGTCTCAACTCCAGTCGTCGTCGACTCGCACCATCATTCAAACTAACTCCATAAGCTTATTTTAGGCCATTTCATACCATTTGAGCGCCCAAAAATGTGTCAGTGCCAGTAGCAGATTTTTGGCAGATAAGCTAACAACCGACGTCATTATCAGTAGTTTACTTTATTCCGATTCATAGTTTTTTTGTGTTCTGCATCTTTGACTGGTCGGATTTGAATTTCCTATTTGGGAGAGAAAATGTTTATTCCGGGAGGGCAAAGCCAAATGTGCCATAATCGGGATGGTGTGTGGGTGTGGACTGGCGTTTGCCTTCCGTAGGTTTTGACTTTGAGGGGAATTGGTTTTATTGGAAGATAGACAATACCGCTATGAAGTTATGGATGTGTGAAAACGTCTTGGAATTAAGATGTTTGTCTTATTTGAAAGCATGTCAGCATATCGTGATGTTTTGGTTAATTATATTATAAGCAATAACTTGGTCAATCCCGTGTAATCTGTGAACGAATCACTATATATTATGGAAGACTGTATCAGACGCTTGTTATGAAAATCTTCAGCGCTCAATATTACTGTTGCACATACTTCAGATATTAGATAACATTGTCTTAATTCGACTGCTATTCAAGACTTGATTGGTCTTCTGTATCTCACGATGTGTATGTTATCATACTGTAAGTACAGTGTGGCAGTATTGTTCGGTACTTTAGTTTGCATAATTTTGACGTGAAGTTATCGCACAAACTTTAAATGGAATATTTATCCCAGCTGAGCAGTATGTAGGACAGTCTAACCAATTTTTTACATCTACCTCATTATCTTGCAATTTGTTTACTTCTAGAACACTTTGGGCATTTAGCTAAGTTACCAGAGAACAGAGCTATCACTCAAATGATGCATTCTTTATGATATTGAACGTTTTTATTCTTTTTGCGCTTGCAAATCTTGAAAACTGAGAACAATTTATTTAGTTAAAGTCGTATCTGAAGTCTGAAGCACCTTTTCCTCTTTAGGGAATTTCTGAATCAGGAATATATAAGCCAAAAGCTAAGGAACCTTCGAGCTTAAGGTGTAAGTGATAAATTACTTTCTAACTATTTTTCACAGACAATTTCAAGTCCAAAATATATAAAACGTCTTTATACATCTATTGGTACAGCAGAACAATAACTATAGAGCAAAAGAGTTTTTTATCTTGCGCTACTCGACTCAGGATGACCTCACTTATGAACAAATGAATGACTGACTGAAAACCGAGTACAAATTTGATAATTAAAACTTGTTACTTTGATATGGTTTCACGTGACCAGCCAGTATTGACATGCTACTGTATCAGTAATACTGTAGTTTTCTCGTTCGCTCACTCGCTTATCATTTCACTATGGGGAAGAGTTTGAGGCCTTTGCCATTATGCACGTACGTACAGTAAATCTATCGATAAAAAACCAATTTAAGGTTTGACATGTGGTGGTGGTTGAGTTTTGTTCGTTTTTTTCTTATCTACGCGCGCTCATTGAGCTTTTTCTTAGTTTTTGTAGTATTTTCTATTATGTTCCTGCTCCGTTTTGATCAAATAGATACGATAAGTTTACCTCCAGTTGTTTATCTAACTTCAGGCATGTTAGAAACTGTCAGTTGTTACTTATCATAACGAAATGATATAAATACCTAGCTTTCTCTTTTGAATCTGCATTTTTTATCCTTTCTTATTTTCATTTTCATTTTCATTTTTATTTTACTGCTTCATTTTCATTTTCATTTTCATTTTCATTTTCATTTTCATTTTCATTTTTATTTTACTGCTTTTATCTTACTCTGTTCGATCTTTTTTTCCCCCCTTCTTATCCTTATCATTCATTACAAAGTCTTCATTATAGAAGATTTTCACAATTCATAGCATCATTCACACCATCGTCCGCTGCAATAGAAATAGACTTCACTACTCACATCACAATAAAAAATGGATTCGATTCTATCTTGCCCCCTGCAAAACAATAACGGGTTCCCACTAATCAAATGGATACACTATATATCGGGCCAATGTGTGTACGGAAACATGTCGGCTTTATCATGGGTTTCACAGTACATCTCAGTCGGAGTTTGGGTATACTCTGGTGCATATCAATGCTATTTGTGTTACAAAACTAAGGAAGTTTCAGGCTTCAGCGAATACTTTTTACTTTGCTGGATTATCGGTGCTGTGCTGAACACGCTAGGATGTTTCCTAACAGGTCAAATGGGGTTTCAAAAATTCCTAGGTGTTTACTTTTTATTCAGCGATAGTGCGCTATACTTTCAATACAAGTACTACATCAAAAGACCTCATCTCGCTGCTCTCGCCGACAGAGAAAAAAGAAGAAGCATTTCTTCAATTAGTAAAGTCGACTCCAGCAATATAATTTCAGACAATTCGACAATCGAGGAAACTCGCCCTATCTCATTTCCTTCGGGATCGCTAACACCAGGAATGGTTTTGGGAGTGACCGCTGCTGTTTCAGCTAAAGGTGCAGACGCCGCCCCCATAGTCACATCATTCACAGAACCCACCACAACTGAAAAACTCTTAAACACTGCCAATCTCGTTCCACTTTCGACCGGTCTTCAGTTTTTATCAGGGTTTGGTTATTTCATAGGAAATAGTGCAAGTTGGATGAGTAACACTCTCTATGTTGTCTCACGAATTCCACAAATTAGACAAAACTTTCTCAAGAAGTCTACCGATGGTGTGAGTCCGGCGTTATTCATTGCAGTTCTTATCGGAAATGCAGCTTATACGTTAACAGTTGCAACGGCATGGCAAGCGATTGACAATCCAGCAGAGAAGAGTGAGTTCATGTTGACTGAGATGCCGTTTATTGTGGGAGGAATTGCAACAACTCTGGCTGATTTGATTATCTTCTTTCAACTGTATATTTATCGTAACAACACATCAGTAAAGTACGAGCATTACGACATTATCGAAGGACATTCACCTGCTACTGAGACTACTTCTTTGCTTGTTTCTGATAACTCATCTGCTAAAAGGGTGGATTTGTATACAAACTAGATTTTGGAATTGACACGTTCCGACGTTATTATCATTGTATTTGCATCTTTTTATTTTATTTTTCAGATATTTATTATAATACTTTTTATCTCTGGTATAAAGTCATTTAATTATTATAATAATATTCATCATAATTAATTTATTTTATCGCCTGTAGAGATATTTCTTTGTTGAGTTTTATCAGAAAGAATTTTTCCCCACGTAGAATCGTGTACAGTAGTCGACAATGTGTACACAATCAACTGACAGCATTGAAAGATAAGCGACGACTTTATCGATAATGGGATTATCTGGGATTCCGGTCTTCACCTGGGATTCGTTCACCTGGGATTCGATTAATTTAATGTAATAAGCATACCTGAAATAGAAATATAGTCGGAGAATTGTGTACTAGTAGTATGTGGGCTGTTATTTTGCCCTTAATTGACATGATATCATGAGACACGATACGGAGATATCAATATGGCGGGTTTATCAGAAAAAGTTCATAAAATAAAAATTAAAAAGAAATCGATCATGTATGTACAATGGTTTGAGATGCCAGTTCAAGTGTTATTGTTCTTGAGATCGAAGTGATTTTACATATTATGATACAGAAAAGTACAATAGCTATCAATATTTAGATGCCGACTTTCGATGGTGAAGGTAGTTAAATTTGAACAATGTCATGAAACATTTTAGCATCTTCCAGAATGATATATTTTTCTGTACAGCAAAAGTCATTCTTTGCAAACTTATGGTATAGTTTAAGGCGTATAAAGCAATCAACATTGACCAAGCTGATGTGCGTCAATGGACACTGGATATATTTATTATAAATGAACTAGAATTCACTAGACTACTAACGTACCATAAGCAGCAAAATGTGTACAGCGGATACTTGTAATGCAATGAATTTGATGTCTTTCTTGTATCTCGTACCGATGTATATAAATTTTTGAAGTATCCGAAATTGACCATTATAGCCAGTTTATGGGCCGAGTTCAACTTACTGTATTATAGAGTAGCAAATCCATTTATACGAGATATTCTGTATACTGCAATTGCAAAAGTTAAAAGAATAAAAATGTTAAGTGTCACTGTACAAGGCCAGACGAAAATGCGTATATACTGCACCTTTTGTCTTCCACAATTAGCATTGGAATCTAGAACAATACAAAAGGTTCAGATGAGGTTTTATTATTACCTTACCATGGGAAAATGGTGGAGTAGTGGACACAACTGCTGTGGAGAAGGGAAACAGAAACTGTTTACATGAAAATTTGGTTACGGATTTGAGATGTTTTCTGGTCAAGGTACCGCACGGTATGAGACAGTGGTTCACAGGGCACTACTAACTAAATTTATCATAACTCTGAACAAATGCTCTCTGAAATTGTAATTTTTCATATGGTATTTTCCCGTCTATAGTAAATTATATACACACCTGTATATGTCTAGAAGTAACCTCAGTGATGGTTAGTAGTGTGGTAGTGGACGAACTGACGGACGATCACGAGTCTTACCCAAAAAAGGAAACGGAACGGGGGGAGGGCTTGATATTCAGTGCCCTGTGAGAGGAGTGTACATGTGTATGGTTTTATAAATTAATACTGAATACAGTTGTTATAAATAGAAACAGTGTGATTTTACGATAGCGTATAATATTTTAATACTAAAATTTAATCCCCTTTCGTGGAGATAGTTTCTGTTATACTTGTCACATCACATTTATACGCATGTTGAGCGTTACTGTATATAGCCAAGTTGGTTTGGAATTGGGATCATTGATGGAGAGTTTCGAAATTTGTTGGTGGAAGTGGATCGTGTGGGCGAATTACTGGTAAAGTAAGGTTTTAGAATTCGAGACAATACGGACAAATAAGGGAAGAAACAGGAACCAATTCAAGATTCAATGATGAAAGAAAGAAAGAAAGAAGAAAAAGGAGTCGAAATAAACAAAACAAAACTCAGTTGTTTTCAAAGTAAACAAGTTAAAATAAATAAAAAGTGCAGGATTGAACTATTAGTGTCAACCAGATGGTCATCCATGCTCATCGACCATTGTGAGTACAGCTAATGCAGGCTTGTTGAGCTAATTTAGTCGGTTTGTGTGCACACCGCGAGACTCAACTAAGCAAAACTTCTCTCTCGCTCGCTTGAGCTGTATTTACGCTGCAAGTTAGAGTTTCTATTAATAAACTGTCTAGTTTATCCATCCATCTCCAGAATACTGGAATCGTCCCAATTTACTGTGCAGTATAGAACGATTGAAGTTTAGTCTGGGAATATTTCCATAGTTCAATTGTACTGGTCTTGTATGTTTGATTTGATTTGGTCTGGTTTGAGGCCAGTCCATCTATAAATACCGAGACGCACATTCAGGTTTTCTTGCATGCCTGCGCTCAGTGTCACTGACTAAACCAATCTGGACCTTCAAGTAAACTTATATACAAATCAATTGGATCTAAAGTACTCAGTGTATATATAGAGGTGGCTGGCGAATTTACAAATGTCCCATTTCGAAACGAGCGAACAAATTCGATAAAAAATCTCCGAAATGAGATCAAGGTCTCACACTGCGTTTCCCTGTTTCTGCCATACAGTGCCGTCGTTTTCAGATCAAGTGAGGAAACTTCCGTAAGCCTCATTAGACTTAGAGGTACTGCTTCAGGTCTTATAGGCTCAGTAAGTTTGTATCCTTGCTGGAAGTAAGTTAACTGGTGATATACATCTACCGGCGAGCTTAACTTTTTTTTCCTTTACAGCTTAGTATCGTACTGTATGTATACGGCAGAAGCATTGGAATTTCCAATTTTTGCAGTCTTACTAGCTATGTTACCATTACCGTCACGCATTGTCGCGAGGGCGACACTAATGCCATTCCAATGTAAGTCCATGTACACTATGGATTCCTTTAGTTTAGTTGCTTTCATAGATAACTTCGTAACTTCATCCATCCATCCACTCATTCAGGATTTTGTGTATTGCAGTACGGCGGTATGCCTCCAAAACTCTTGCTATATAAATATCCATTTTGTTCTACGGTAAACCCCCACCAATTTGAGTTCAACTGGTGCAAAACTATTTCGCAAAACTTGGATTGGTACAAAAAACCGTTTAGCCTAACTTTAAAGCATAATTGTTCGTCTTCTGTGTCTGGACTTGTCTGACCACGATGTGAGATTTTGATCCATCTACAAAGTGAATATAATCGATTTTCCCTTCGATTAGAGTTGGATTGTGTAAGGTTAAGTTCATAATGGCACCGTATGAGAATATAATGGAAAATACCTTGAATCCCAAATAATTATATCTACTCTTCTTCTTCCTCTTCCTTTTTCTTTGCTTTATTTTTATTCTTTTTTCAGGTTGACATATCGAATTTTCGGCTTCGAAACATATATATATTTCATTATGGTGACTCTAGCTGACGATCCAATAAACCTGTCCAACAAGTACTCGCTCAACCCTAAAAATGTTGTGTCTTCAGCATACTGGAAGGTCCCCGACGCAAAATCACATTTAACTGCTGTAGCGTGTCATGAGTCTGAACCGTTCGTTGCTGTGGCTTCAGGATCAAGAGACTCCAATTTGTTCATTTACGAAGTTGAATCACCTAAACTCGACGAGGAAGAACACAGATTTGCAAACGGCTCGTTTCCCCATACATACCAATCTGGCCTCCATGACAACTACGACCATGAGGATTTATCCTATTACAAAAAAACTTCTTCTACAGGGAAAAAATACCACAAACGATCAATTTCCGAAAACCAAACCAATGCAACCGCTGGATCATTTGACTTCACGTCCTGGCCTTCAGAACCAAACTCCGCAAACGTAACTCACCATCCATTGCCATCGTCGTCTCCAACCGCAAACGTTTCTGTAATCGATCACAAGTTTTCTCCAGTATTAACCCATCACCAAACAATATCTTTAAGCGGAATACATTCCCTCTCCTGGGTGTCGTCTTCCCCGAAATCTGGTTCGTACGGAAACATTCTCGCAACAGGCCATAATTCTGGTATAGTCCATTTGGTGCTTTTACCTGATCCCTACACAAACAATGGGCCTGCAGAAATCCTTACCCGCTTCAATCACACACGCCATATCCCGCCCGCAAAGCAGACGTCTTCAACCCGCATACGAACCATAAACATCACCCCGCCCTCTTGGAATTGCTGTCCCAAATCCTCCGTCATTTCGCTTTTTAGTGAGCACTTATACATGTGGGATTCTTCCCGCAGGGACACTCCGATTATCGTCCAGCGCACAAAACGAGCAAGGTCATTTCACATCTCTCCTCTCCGCAACGGGATTGTGTCTCTAGCCACCGACCGTGGAATATCTATCATGGACATGAGATACAAGCAACCAGTCGCTCTTGCACCTCCAAACGATAACGATGGATTTGTGTCTTTGGCTAAATGGTCTTCGCTTGACGAAAACAAAGTTGCTTCGGTGCACGACCAGACAACAATAAAAATATGGGATATCCGTACGGGCTCGCCCCTAGTGACCTTGGAGGGCCATTGTGATAGGGTGAACGCAATTGAATGGTCTCGATCTGAAAAGTCCCCTAATGAGTTTTACTCGGCATCTTCGGACGGAACTGTCCGACTTTGGGATATCAAAAAATGCACCGACCAAAATTCCTCGTCAGGGCCCGTGGTATTACCCCGCAATAACCATCGCCGTACCAAATCTGAGCCCGACTCATCACTCAACTGGCTTCCCAGTAAATCATGGCGTCTCTACAGACAGCGCCTCGCCAAAGAGAACAACCTTCCATCGTACAATTATTTCCTTGACAACCAAAATCCCAACTCACCATGCACCACTGTATACTCAAACAATAAAGAATTCCTTGGACTTGCGACAGTCCATATGACGTTGCGACAATTTGGAACGGTGCCACACCTGGTATCGATCGACAATACCGGTTTCTTTGGAATCCACTCCAAGGTCAGTCAGCACCACCCTATACCCATACTAGAGGAGGCTCAACTCAGCGACGCGGAGCTGGAGTCTATGTCGAAGGTAGTCCGAAAGTATGGCGAGCTGGGTGAAGTGACTCCCCCGGATTCTATTTCTTCTGTGTCAGGGGAAGAAGCGGACTTGGACACAAGAATGGATAAAATCTCGGAAACTTCGTCGACACCATCGAGTCCTCGATCAGCACCAAGAAGAGTTAGCGAGGAAGGGTTGCAGCGGGACGTTTCCCCAATCTACGTGCCTATGGCCATAACTACTGATTGAAAAAGCTGAAAGCTGTGATGTGAAGAAGAAGCAGTTAGGTTAATTCTTTACTAAAATTGCGGTTCACATTGCTAAATTTTTTTTGGTTATTTTTTTTTTCGTAATTTCTTTGTTTCACTTTTCTTCTGTCATTAATAGTTATTTATTGTTTGTTTACTTCTTTTCTTGTTTCCATTATCGTATTATATATATCGTCTCGAACATCTACATTTCTTTATACTTGCAAGTAAATATATCCCTATAATTTTATATATAAATGCCAAATACCCAATTCATACAATTCATATGCTTATCGTTTTGTCGTTACGTTATAGGAAATCCCATTGTACGAAGCAAATGACGAAGCAAAAACATGCAGGTCCATTGTAGAGTTCATGTTCAATCTCGAACCGTTTTCTGTAACAAAAACAAGGTTCTCACCAGCATAAACTAGCAATACTAGTTCAAAGTTTAATCTTATGTCAAATTGCCATGGCGTTCTATACCAAAAGCAACTGTGTTCTGGACCGTGCCTGAGATCCTTTGAGATGAAGTCTGAAAAATATTTTTCATCTCATTTCCAAAAAGTATATGCACTCTCATGTGTTGAAAAGTTGGTCATGGAGGAACCTGAGAATTTTCTTCGCAGAGCAAATAATAGAGCATGGACTGTCATCGCGAATAATATACCGTATGTATATTTTGATCTGAGTCCAACGTTTTCGAACGCCGCAAAACCAGCTAGCTATTGCAAAATTTTCACTTTAAGAAGTCTTCCAGACCCAATCCAAATCCTCCACTACCACTCGAACCCTCCTTTTTCTTCTTCTTTTCCACCATATTCGACAGTGACGACGCTTTCTTCCCTCCTTTTTTCTTCTTCCCAATCCCACTACCACTACTACCGCCACCACTGCTCATCTGCTTTCTTTCCCTAACTTCCAGTTCTTCTATTTCCTCGTCCATAACGTTACCGCACGCGCAGCATATATAACACACTCTGTTAGGTGCCCCTGGCTGGGCCGCCGAAGGGTCCCATCGCTGCTTACGCATCCGACAAAGTTGCCGTGGACTGAGCACACGCACGCGTACAGTCAGACCAGGGATCAGGGCAAGGTTGCACTCATCGCACGCGGGGAACCCTGGAGGACTAAGTTTGTTGTACGAAAGGGATTGGAGATGGCGTAGAGATAGGGCAGTACTGAGAGATGCCGGGTGCTGTGAAGTCACGGAATAGACGAGGTTGTGTGTGTGTATGAGTTTTTGTGTAGTTGCGGATTCGTCCATTTCTTGGTCGTAGGCACGTATATCATGTAAAGCTTTGTTTTTGTATTTTCTTTCTGTTTGGCAAGGATTGATTTCAAGGTGGGAATTAAAATTGTGTTTCCATTAGTTGCAACGACAGCTAAAAACATAAGACTAATGTTGGGATATTGAAAAATGCACATACAGTTATCTTTTTTTATTTTTACTTTATCTTTCCTATTTTTTTTTTTTTTTTCTACTTTTCTTATTTGCCTCTTTCTCTCTGTATAAAAATCAACCCATAACAAACCCCAGATAACGGCAGATTCAGTTACTTATGATTACGGCTCGTATGGCTAGTTTGCGTAGAGAAATGGGTCCTCAAAAGAGGTGCTTTCATACTGCGCTAGTCCTAGCAAAAAAGCTTTCAGGTGAGTACAAGTTGTCGATTGCTAGCACAAAGTTTT
Organism: Geotrichum australiense; assembly: GCA_030563945.1. NCBI lineage: Eukaryota > Fungi > Ascomycota > Dipodascomycetes > Dipodascales > Dipodascaceae > Geotrichum > Geotrichum australiense. The sequence continues at coordinate 153,034 of JAJMKR010000046.1, read as the reverse complement.
TTACTATTACATTTGTTAACATCCCTGTCTGACCAGACAATCGTATCAATCCCGTTGGCATTCAATATCTACCATGGAAAATCCAGGACAAATTGTTCATAGCCAACCGTTCGACCTCCAAGCACCCGTCCTCCGCTGCCAAAGAATCCGAGTTACTCATATCGTTATCTAAGGTCCACCTTGATAATAATCAGCTCCTTGGAAAGAAAACTAATATTGTTGACCCCGCACCAATCTCCCAGTTCCCCCTTCCCGCACTTGAAGGTAACGCAACTCTTGACGAACATTTCCATCGTATAGGTAATCATGTTTCTGAGCCGTATCTTACGTTGTCAAAAGATTTTGCCAAAGCTTGTATTCCTAAGAAGCCCAAGATGAACGAGTGGGTGCGACGATCAGGATGGACCAAGTACGAACCTGGTAAACCCCCAGTTGCTGTAGAGTACCCTAAAGAAAAAGCGATTGTTTTTGATGTTGAGGTGTTGTACAAAATCTCAGAATTTGCTGTCATGGCAACTGCTTGTTCTGACTCCGCGTGGTACTCTTGGGTGTCACCGTGGCTATTAGGAGAAGATGAGAACCCACGACAACTAATTCCATTAGGCGATGAGGACCATCAGATTGTTATTGGACACAAAATTTCGTTTGACCGAAAGAGAGTTAAGGAAGAGTATCGGTTAGAAGCCAGCAAGAAAATGTTTTTGGATACCATGTCTCTACATGTTTCTGTTAGTGGAATGTGCTCACGACAGCGACCAGAGTTCAACAAATTCAAAAAGGCCCGGAGGATATCTGCCGAGAGTAAAAATTTGGAGGAAGCCCAATCATCGTTGGAGTATATTAATGATTCGGAGATGGCCAACCCCTGGCTAACTGTGAGTTCGTTAAATAATCTTGCTGATGTAGGTCTTTTGCATTGTGGGATAAAGCACGACAAAAGTGTTCGAGACTACTTTGGCACCTATACTAGAGAGGAAACAGCAGAGAATTTAAATGAGCTGCTGGATTATTGCGCTAGGGATGTAGATGTGACGTTCCAAGTGTACAAAGTTCTTTTGCCACGGTTCTTGAAGATCTCACCGCACCCAGTAAGTTTTGCAGGATTCCGAATGATGTCTGGAATGGCTTTACCTATCGACAAGAGTTGGGACCATTATTTAGAAAATTCAGAGAAGATATACCAAGAGGCTTCAGAGAAGGTGTTACATAGCTTGCAACAGTTGGCGGAAAATGCACTTGCTCTTGCTGGTGATCCAGAAAAGTATGAGAATGACCCGTGGCTAAGCCAACTCGATTGGACCATTAAACCTGTGAAAATGGTAAAATGTAAAGAAACAAAGGAAATGAGGTTACCGAAAAAAGCTAAACTTCCAAATATGCCCGAGTGGTATCGTGGATTATTTGCCACTTCTAGTTCACCGATCAACCTTACTGTTAGATCACGGATTTCCCCACTGTTATTACGGTTACAGTGGGATGGGAAGCCATTGATTTGGTCAGATGTTAATGGGTTTGTGTTTGAGGTTAAACCAGATGAGGTGGATACCTATTTGAAGATGAATTGTAGCAAGGCTGATATGAATACTGAAACCAATATGAAGCTTAAAGATAAACAGAACGTTGTTTACTTCAAAGTTCCCCATAAAGACGGTGATAGTGCAAGGACCACAATTCCGTTAGGCAAATCATATGCCAGCTATTTCGATCGGGGTATTTTGACATCAGAGTATGAATTGGCTAAACATGCGTTGGAAATGAATGCTCAGTGTGCATATTGGATTTCTTCTAGAGAAAGAGTCAATAGACAAATGCCAGTTTGGGCTGAAGATGACAAGTTACCAATGGGAGCTAAGGATATTGGCTTAATCTTGCCAGCTATTGTACCAATGGGAACTATTACCAGAAGAGCAGTGGAAAATACTTGGCTCACAGCAAGTAATGCCAAAAAGAACAAGATTGGATCTGAGCTCAAAGCCATGATCAAGGCTCCGCCTGGCTACAAAATTGTCGGAGCTGATGTTGACTCAGAAGAGCTGTGGATCGCATCTGTAATGGGCGATTCCTTATTCAAGATGCATGGTGGAACTGCTTTAGGCTGGATGACTTTGGAAGGCTCAAAAAATGAAGGGACTGATTTACACTCGAAAACAGCAGAGATTCTAGGAATTTCTCGTAATGAAGCAAAAATTTTCAATTATGGACGAATCTATGGAGCTGGCGAGAAGTTTGCTACCCAGTTGTTGAAGCAGTTTGTACCTCAAATGCCTTTAACTGAAGCTGTGAAAACTGCTAAAAAGTTATATAAGGCTACTAAAGGAGTGAAAACAAAGATAGAAGGTTCATCGCCTATGTGGTCTGGAGGTTCAGAAAGTATAATTTTCAATAGGCTTGAAGAGATGGCAAACCTGAATGTTCCTCGTACACCTGTTCTAGGGGTTACTATCACTCAAGCCTTGATGGCGAAAAACTTGTCGAAAGGAACTTTTTTGACATCGAGAATTAACTGGACCATTCAGTCTTCTGGTGTTGACTACTTGCATATGCTAATTACTTCCATGCAATATTTGATTGAGAAATATGACATAGCGGCCAGATTGATGATCACCGTTCATGATGAAGTCAGATTCCTTGCGAAGGAAGAGGATGCATATAGAACTGCACTTGCATTGCAGATTAGTAACGTTTGGACAAGGGCAATGTTTTGTGAACAGCTGGGAATTATGGAATTGCCTCTGTCTTGTGCGTTTTTTTCGGCAGTTGATATCGATCATGTTTTGAGAAAAGAAACCAATCTAGACTGTATCACACCTTCTCACCCCGAACCGATTCCACATGGTCAATCTATTGATGTGAACCAGCTATTAACCCAATGCAACTCTCTTTTCAAAGATGGTGACTCAGATAGTGTTTCTAAGTTTGCACTAAAACACTGCGATTATACCCCTCGAACTCCGGTACTCCAAACCATCGACGCAGAAAAAAAAAAAGACTTATTGAAGTTTATCGATCTCCAAATTACATCGCCTTCCGAAATGAGGGCTCGTCGAAACAGATCTCGGACTGTGACGTCGAAAAAATCATATTCAAAGGTTTTGAGTTCCCAAGCCCCAGTCTCGGCTCCGAAAACTAAAGTCTGCGGCACGCAAAACAACAAGAAAGAAACTAAAAAATCAAAGAAAAAGTCCGATTCTGCCGAATCCTCCTCTGTTTCATCTTACTCTTACAAATTTAAGCCTAGCAATTCAAACCTTCAAATCCAGATGTCGCCTAGCTTATCGCAAGAACCAGCCAGCATGGGTATAGTTGATGTCGATTCTCTGCCTCCAATGTCGTTTCCTCCAGAAGTTGAGCTGAGCTCTAGAGACTGGCAGGAAATTGACAACATTAATTTTTACTATGGCAAGTAAAACGGTCTCATTAATTCATTCTTTCATTTTTGTTGTTTTTATTGTTGTGTTGTGCATTTCTTATACCAGCTCTTTGTTTTTATTTCTGCTTGTGTATTTCATGTTTGTCACTTTCAAAAGTCATGATATTTGTAGATTTATCTGTATATAATATAAATTTATATCTATTTTTTATTTGATTTCGTGTCGGTATAATTCATTATTACTTTTTACCTATTTTCTTATCCATGTTTATGTTTTCATGGTGTTTTTACAGTCAATTTTTTTTAGCAGATGAATATTTATAGATATATCATTGATATCTTGAAGTACATTCGTATGGCTATTATCCCTACCTTTCTTGCTCTATTTAGCATCCCGTCTTTTCAGAATCTTGCAAGATATAAATTTATCCGTATATCGGTATACCGGTATATAACAATATTATCATGTTTATAAGAACCAGTTTTTGAGATTCAACGGTCAGTGTTCTAGGAAAATTTAAAGTTTTTCACATACTAAGGTGTTCCTCGATAATAAAAACTCTACCCTGATTTATTTTAATGTATCATAGTATATTCACGATAGAAAAAACTACAATAGACGTTTGATTATTTTACCTTTTCATGATGATACTGCTTTGAATTCTCATAAAAATGATACTAAAAACAACCAAACTTTCGTGTCTATTTATATACTGATAGATAAAATATTCATAAATAAGTTCTGTACAAAAAAGAATATGATGACGCGATTCTTTAGTGACAAATTAACTAGCCATACCTTGTCGCATTAGAACCCATGAAATCCAAAACCGTTCCTTCCACCATGACCTCCGCCCATACCTCCCATACCTCCCATACCTCCAAACATCTGTGCAAAGATTTCCGGGTCAATTCCTCCACCCATTCCACCCATTCCACCCATACCTCCCATGCCGCCCATATCGTACATTCCGCCGCCAAACATATCACTTGGATCCTGCAAATCAACACCACTATCATATCTGGCCTTCTTTTGCGGGTCTGATAAAGTTTCATATGCTTCGTTAACGTCCTTGAATTTCTCTGCGGCTTCTGGATTGTCCGGGTTCTTATCTGGGTGGAACACAAGAGCTTTCCTTCTATATGCTTTTTTAAGTTCGCTTTCAGTAAACGACTTACCAACCTCAAGAATTGCATAGTAATCTTTACGTTGGGCTTTCTTCTGTTCCAATTCAGCTTCCTTGATTTCCTTACGAAGGGCCTGATCTTCTGGAGATAGTTCAAGAGCAGCTTTAAGTTCCTTCAGAGCATCGTCCCACCGTTTAAGTTGTCCGAGAGCTCTTGCCTTAGTTTTCATGACTTTGACGAACGAAGGATCCAAATCAAGCGAGCTTTCACAGTCTGAGAGAGCGGCTTCATTGTCTCCTAACTTCAAATATGCTGTAGCACGGTTGGACAACAGTCTTGAATTGTTAAATCTATTAGTGATGTCAAGGGCGATAGCAGCTGAATACGAGTTGATAGCCTCTTTGTAATTACCACTTTTGAAGAAAGTGTTTCCTTGCTGCTTAGTAGACTCAACTTGTTTAGCGAGTCTCATGAGTAGTCGTGCTTTTGAGAAATCTGGATCAAGCTGTAAAGCTCGGACGCAGTGATTGACAGCTTGGTCAGTGTCACCTTGCATGTATAAAATAAAACCTCGTAAAAGAAGAGCTCCGACATTAGTGCTATCCTTTCTTAATAAAGAAACTGCCAAAGAAGTTGCTTCATCATCTTTCCTTGCGTGTATTAAAAGAGTACCCGTTATCACCTTCCAACTATCGGGGGCACCAACCGTAGGATCTAAATATCTTTGGGCAGCTTCTAGCGAGTGAAGACCGCGCATAGCAAGATCCTTGATCTTCTTGTAAATTTCTTTTATATCAACTTCCTCGGTTGCGCCAGACTTTCCTATAGCTTCGATCTCATTTAGTAGTTTAACAGCTCTTTCGTAGTTGGCACCCATATCTCTGGCTTTGAAAACTTCGTCTTTGAGAGTTGCAGGGATCACATCAGATGGATATTTTTCCAAATCAGAATAAATATCAAGAGCCTCCTCGAATCTACCCATGTAACTTAGTATTTTTGCATATCTCATGAGAGTTTTAGGATTTTTGGGGTTACGTCGGTCACTTTCCATAGTATCTCGGAGAGCTTCGTCATATTGTCTTAGTTGCATATAAGCCATGCTTCTATTACCCAAATACACAGAGTTTTCTGGGTCAGCTTCAATAGCTTTTGTGTAAGAAGCGATAGCTTCTTTGTATGAACCAGCTTTATAAAAAGCGTTACCTTCAGCTTTGAATTGTTCAGCCGACATTCTTAGTCTTTTGCGAGTGAAGTTATCAAAGAGAAGAGAGAAAAAGAGGGAAAAGGAAGAAAAGTGTGAAAAAACTTCAACATTGTTCTATTATTATATGAATGGAGCTTAGTATAAATTTCAGACTAATTTCAAGTGGAAAGTTCCAGAACTTTTTTTTTTTTTTTTTTTTCAAATCAACTTTATCTCCAACAGTATAACAAAAATTTGTATTAATCAATCTATACAAATAAAAATCAGTAACAATATTTTCCTGAACTAGCCATGTTTTGAAACCACACTTACGTTTGTCGCGTGAATAGATGGGATCCTATGGTTGGAAATGTCACACCCATTGATACTAAGATGATGCTCATTTCGTCTTGATCTGTCAAAGCTTTTGCAGTTTTGAGCAGACTTACACCTTATATATGCACACCCTGCTACTGAAGACCAAAGTTGCAAGCATTGAGTAAGAAAATCTATCATGATTATCGTTCATAAATTATACACATCATAGTACACAGTACACAATACGTAACACTACTCATATTGTAGCTCTATCAGCAACTAAGATCCCATAAGAGGCCTGGTTAAACTGTTAGTCTTCCCATCTGGCTATCAAGACGTTTGAACAAAGTTTCGACAGCGATTTTTGAAATTTTGTCTTCTATAGTTGGTTCACTTTCGAAAGTATCTGTGTCTTCAGTATCATTATAGTCATCGTCTTCTCTTTCTGAATCTGCTTCGCAACCATCGGACGCACATATTTTAGTTGTTACTAACGATTTATAAATTTTTGCGTTTGGCATTTGAATCAATCCATTCGGATTGTCTTGGCTAGGGTATACAAGTATAGACCCATCATGATTTACTTGCCAGTCCATAGATCCCATTTCATTAGAGGTTGCCACATGCTGTCCTGATGTTGTAGCAGATGGTCCTGGCATTACAATCGATGACTCCGTAACTGAAATATCAAGTGGAATACCCGCGTATGAAGGCAGAAGATTTACAACGCTGGGTTTCATCCGTATATCATCTGTTCTAGCTAAAGAATGTTGTATCGAGGTAGGCCAACTGGCATCCAGTGTACTCGGGGGCTTTGTTGTAGATTGTAATGAGCTGGAGTGCACCTCGTCTGTAAGGGGTACATCGAACTGACCAGCAAAATCTGCCTGTTTATTAACATGTCCAAACTGTTTTTTCATGTTGTTGTTATCTTCTAAAAGTCCTTTTAGTAATAGATTTTCTTCTTTTTGTTCATTTACTGCACTTTCCAGCTTATTGATTTTCAACGTCATACTTCTAACAAGACTTTCCAAATGCGATATATATTCTTTCCGTCTCAGCCTGAAGTGCCGTGCAGAAACTCTGTTCCTAAGTTGTCTCCTTTGCCGGGCAGTTAATGATTTGGCTTCCTCTGAAGCCAGTAGTTTTTCATCTTCGTCCATCTCGCTTAGTTGTTTTTTGACTCTTTTTCCTTTCGGCTTGACATTCACAAGAAAATCAGACCCTAATGCTGTGATAGCTGCCTTTGCTATATTCCTATCAATTCCAAAGTCGACCGAAGCATCCAGAAGGCCAGCTTCTGTATCGCTTCCGCTACCATCCTGCGACAAGTTTTGTGCCGAATTTACTAGCGTTAGACATTTATTTTGCGCGTATATCAAGGCTGCTTCTTGAGCGGCTTGCGTGACCTTGGAAGATTCTGGCTCGTTGTTGTTTGCCATGTTACTCCACTTAACTAATAGAAATGTTTGAGGTTAATAGGTGCAAATCGTTATAATCCCGGTATTTATGATATATATTGGGGTAGGAACAAAAATATCTAGACTGTGAGCGTGAAGTGAATGACCATCATTACAAATACAGAATTGATCGAAGTCAGTTTTATTATGACATGAAGCAGCTATCATAAGACAATAAATAGCTACAGGGCTAGGGTAACGCAGCACTTAAATAAATTGTAATACAGTAACTGTTAATATTAGTTAGAGGCTTGAAGCTTTTCTATTGCAAAGTGTATACAGTGAATACACAAAAACCAGAGGTAATCGTTTTGATCACCCATATAAGGATATCGTGAAATTGTAATGAAAATTTGTAAAGTCAAGGAGCACACTTTTGCGTACGGCCTTATTAAGATGTATTAATTTGCTTTCTACTTAAACAACTACCACTTGGAACAAAAATTTAGTCATGAGAACTTCGTTATAAAAATGACCAAATACTATACAGGCTGTACGTATGTTTTTAGAGAATTTTGAAGATAAAATATTAATCCGTGAAGAACAAAAACGTGATTCAGCCGTTTTTGAAGCCCAATAAGTTTGTTTTTGCACAAGGGGTTTGATTTTGCTTAAATATCTAATACTTGAGGCTCGTAAATAGTTGAGAAAAGGTGTGAACGAAGTATTGAAAACAAGAGTGGATTTTTCCCACAAACTGAGTGGAAATACCAGTCTGATTGAGATGAGATATTACAATAAAAGCGTACACATCGTGTGAAATGAAAACTTTGAAACCAGTACCAGACAAGAGAATGTTTAAACACCCCAACAGGACACCGAGTATTTGAAATGTTAGTCTGAAGTAGTTCAACCTGATAACAAAGCTATAGACTGTACAAAAAACGACAACATGATGTAATAATAAATCCAAAGTTATCATCTATATTTACAGCAATGATTGGAGATCAATAAAGCCACCGTATTTGCTTGCAAATGCGCAAAAGTACAATTAAGGATTTAATGACATTGTGCGTTTAGCATTATATGCTCATGTCAAAGAGATTTTACAGAAAATTGTTTAGCAAATATTGTGAAAATTTCTGTTTTAAGTCGTCTATTAGTAATTTTGATTGTATATAATTAGGGGCCTAAACAAATTGTCGTATTCCAATTAATTTATACATTATTCGATGATTTGTAAATATCCTTCTGTAATAAAGCACTCTTAATTTTCAAGTAAGCTGCAAGTATCTTGACATTAACGACAATTTTAATTGAGCAAAAGATATGTGATGGTGTTCTTACTGCTGAACAATTACATAATATTATAGTATTTTATATACTTTGGTATTATGCAATTCGCAACAACCTTGAGCGAATGGAATATAACTTATACCCCAATTCCTAATAAGAAACTATCTTTAAAATCTACCAGTACGAATGCTAACTACTGTATAGAAACCTTTCCAAAATTTCACGTATAATTTTCTGCTTTTTAATTTGTTTATTGTATTATAGCCTATCACCTTCATTTGAAGCAACTAGATAGTATCACAAATTTTCGTCAGATTCAGGGTTTACATTTACATGTGTAATACTCTTTTTCTTCTTGGTGCTATCAATTTCTATATTAAATTTCTGTGGCTGTTTCAAACTCTGCATCACCTTTCTTTGGCATGGTAAAAGTAACGAGAAAAAGTTTTTTGAAGTTATTATCTAGCTGTGTTAAAAAACTGCAGTTTTTGTGTCTTCGCTAAAATGTCATAAGGGTGTAATACCCGAAGTCTTTAACAATAGCCAGAACTACTGTTAAAAGTCAAAATGAAGTAAATAAAATAAATAAAATAAATAAAATAAATAAAATAAATAAAATAAATAAAATAAATAAAATAAATAAAATAAATAAAATAAATAAAATAAATAAAATAAATAAAATAAATAAAATAAATAAAATAAATAAAATAAATAAAGTAAATAAAATAAATAAATATTAAATAGATAATAAATAACTGAAAAAAACGTCTAAATGAAAAGTGCAACAACGACAAATACAGATACGCCATACCAGAATCCACCAGTAACAGTCTTGATAGCGCTATTACTGTACGTATAACCAGTAGATACAGAGGCAGTCTGGTTACTTCCTACTTGAGCAAGGGGGTATGTCAAGTTACTTTCTAGTCCAACATATCCGGTGTCAGCGACACCAGAGTTTGAAGCAGATGATGGAACATCAATAATAGTAGAATTTGACTCAGCGGAAGAGAAATCATTATTGGTTTCTGAAGGAGCATGAGAATTAGAAGAATTAGATGAGCTATCAGGTTTTGCAGAAGCATTAATGGAGTCAGCATTGATTGGAACTCCCATAAGAGCTGAAGATGGAAGAGAATCTGTAACAACTGGCTCAGGAATAGATGTCTGATAAAATTTGGGCTCCAAATATGAGATGGAAGATACTTCAGTAGAGTCAGAATGTGAAAAAGGAGATCCCATGGTTTGGTCAGCCATCAATGGAACCACCTGGGCAGCTCGAGTCGTTTCTAAATCAGCAGCTGCATCATTGATGGATGTAGCAACAACTGTCCGAGCTTCTGGAAAAGATTCCGTAGGAGTTAAAGACGGAACGTCATTATCAATTGTAAATGTTGTGGGTATAGTGTTTCTGTTAACATTTTCCACAATAAAAGATTTTAAAGCAGATGAAGAGCCAATCAAGATATTATCTGCGCTAATAGATCCATCTCGAAGGGGCTGATTGAAGTTTGCTAAGGTATCATCTTCAAACCTTCTGCTTAAGTCATATGATTTTAGTAATGCCCCATCTTCTTCAGAAATAATTGAGAAAGATCTTTTGCTTTTCCCGATGATACTGTCCAAATCTGAAAAATCGATAGTGATGGCAGTAGTGGGAGTAGGATTCAAGTAACTTGAAAGTTCAGATGGATCAATAGTTATAGTAGTTGAGGGCGTGTCACTCAGGTAACTCGAAAGTTGAGAAGGATCAATAGTTATAGTAGTTGAGGGCGTGTCACTCAGGTAGCTCGAAAGTTGAGAAGGATCTATAGTTATAGTTGTTGAGACCGAGTCGCTTAAGTAGCTAGAAAGCTGAGAAGGGTCAATTGTAATAGTAGTAATTGGAGAAACCGAAGGGGAGAATTGGTAGGAAAAAGTAGGTGGTCCTGTGATAGGAGTAACAGGGGATTCTGTAGACAAAGAAAATGAGGAACTACTAAAATCTGTGATTCTAGAAGTTGTCTTGACATTAGTTACCATTGGAGGACTGTAGTGGAAGCTAAATGTTGGTGAAGGACTAACAGTGTAGTATGAAATTGATCCATCTGGCAAAACAGTAGGTGCAACAGTCACGAGGACTATGGAGGTGCTATGATCAACTGAAGTTGCCACAGTGTTGGGACCAGCAGTAGGTTCAATGACAGTGTAATAACTTATTGAGCCATTAGATAAAGTCGTAGGAGCAACAGTTACATAGACAACCGAGGTATTGTGATAGGAAGAAACAGGTTTTGATGTAGAGACAGAGCCAGTCACAGTATAATAACTCACCGAACCGTTTTCAAGAGTTGTAGGAGCAACAGTTACAAGGACCACTGAAGTTTTATGTGGAACAGGACTAGGTGCCGGTGTGGGGATAGAACCAGTCACAGTATAATAACTCACTGAACCGTTCTCAAGGGTTGTAGGAGCGACAGTTACGAGGACCACTGAAGTTTTGTGTGAAACGGGATTAGGTGCCGGTGTGGGAATAGAGCCAGTCACAGTATAATAACTCACTGAACCGTTCTCAAGGGTTGTAGGAGCGACAGTTACGAGGACCACTGAAGTTTTGTGTGAAACAGGATTAGGTGCCGGTGTGGGAATAGAGCCAGTCACAGTATAATAACTCACTGAGCCGTTCTCAAGGGTTGTAGGAGCGACAGTTACGAGGACCACTGAAGTTTTATGTGAAACAGGACTAGATGCTGGTGTAGAACTGATTGAACCATCAGATATGGTCGTTGGAGCGATTGTGACAAAAACGATAGATGTAGAGTGTTTAACAAAGACTGATTGAGTTGTGTGGGCAGAGTAACTTGCAGAGGAAACGGGCAAAGTAAAGTAAGAAACTGAATCGCCTGAGAGAGTAGAAGGAGAAACAGTGACTACGACAACTGATGTCGGATGCTCAGCCGTGGTGATAATGGATGCGGACACTGAAGGAGAAATGGTACTTTGATTTGTGTTAGTGAATGTCACGGTAGCGTGTTTAGTGCTGGTCACAGCAGTAGTAGAGGGAGGTAGTTCAATTGTTTGATAGACAGTGACAACTGTAGTCCTAACCATAGGAATGGTTTGAGTAATCACAGGGGTAACAGTAACAGTGTTTATAGTGGTTTTCATAGAAGTGATATGAACTGTGGCAGTTGTGTATAGGGATTTGGTTATCGTAGTAGGAGATACAACTGATTGGGTGTGTACAACAGCGGGAGCAGTAACAGTGACAACTCTAGTATAGGTGGTGGGAACGACAACTGTACTCGGAATAAGGCCCGACGTTACGTAGGCTGTTACTGGCGAATATACTGTATTTGTAACAACTTGGTTCTTAGTTTGTGTGTAAACAAAAGTAGAAGTAACAGTCGAAGTTTCAACTATCTTTTGAGTTGAGATATAGGTAGTGGCGGGAACAATATTAGTCAAGAAAGTGGTAGAAGTAGAAAAGACAGTAGCAACAAAGGGCGGCAATTGTAAAGTGGAAGTCGAGGTAACTGGAACAGCTGTGTATAATGTTGTAACGGTGGTAGTTCCTCCAACAGTTGAGGTACTATAGACCGTAGAAGGAATGTACTGAGTAACGACAGAAGTAGCGGTAACTACAGAGGTAGCAAGCTGAGTGAGAACAGATGGAACTTGAACAGTAACTACGGAAGTTTGAATGCACGGCAAAGTTGTATACTCCGTAACTGTGGACTGACTAGTAAAGGTAGAACGTATAAGCGATGTGGTTACTGTTTCAGTAGCAATAACAGGTTCAGTGTAGGTAGTAGTGAGATAAACTGTTTGGGCAGGACCAGTGATCTTAGACAGCACAGTAGAAGGAATGTATTGGGTGCTAACCACAACTTCTGTTGCAGTTGAGGTCACAATGCGTGGGAGTTGTACAAACGAGGTAGTGACAGTAGTAGTGACAGTTCCAAAAGATATCTCTGAAGTAGACCACAAAGTGCTATAAATGGTTTCTTCTACTACAGAAGTAGCATAAACAGATGATGTGATAAAAGAAGTAATGATTGTAGGAACAGGAACAATCGTAGGCTGCACTTGAGTAATAACCGTAGTTACAGTGTTCACCGTTGTGCTTTCAACAGTTTGGGTGGTTGGAGTGGAAAGAGTGTAAGTAGAAGTTACATACACGGGTGAGGTTACAACAATACTAGAAACTGTAGGGTCTAGCGTGATAAACTGGGTGGATACAGTAGATACAACAGTTTCAATCTCTGTAGTAGAAACATAGGGTTGTGTGAATGTTGCTGTGATAGTTGTGGGAACAATAACTGTAGTGGAGCGAACATCTTCAGATGCGGTGCTGACAACAGTGACAAGCTGAGTAGAAGTGGAATACGAGACAACTTCAGTAGTAGGAGATTGAGTAACCGTTTGAGTATCAGTAATGTAAGAAGTGGCAATGATTGTAGTAGCAGGACTGGTTAATGTAACGACTGAAGTAGAAGTATTAAGTGACATGACTGTAGTTGTGGCGGTAGCAATTTCAGGCGCTGTGACAGTAGATGTAATAAGAATGGGAGATGAGTATACTGACTCAACGGCGTTAGAACTAGTTTGGGTAAGAGTGACATAACTTGTTCCAACGACAGTGCTTTCAAATGTGGTCGCGGGCAAAGTAACAACTGATGTAAGAGTTTGGTACTCCACAGTTGCAATACCTGTGAGAGTTTGCGTAGAAGTAATGACAACTGGTTGAGAGACAACAGATGTAGAGACTGACCCGTCGTCTGTATATGTGATATACACGGTTTCTTCAGTATATGAGGTTTGTTCAACAACTTGAGTAGTGATGGCAGGCTCTGTGTAAGTAGAAGTGATTACGACAGGAACAGTTTGAGTAGACACTGTCACAAATGGTGTACCTGATGACTCGACTGTTGTATAGTCAGTTAAAGTTGAAACAATAGTGGAAGGCTCGACCATAGGATTCTCTGTTTCGTAGAAAGTAAAAGTGCTAGTTCCGTCTAGAACTGTTACAGGAGTACCAGTAGTTATAACAGTTTGAGTTGTTGTACAGGAAGCACATTCTGTGTAGTAGACAGTGTGTGTGACAGTGCCGTCGTAAACAGTTGTAGGAGTTGCATTTGTGACAACGGTGAAAGTGTCAGTACAGGTAGCGCAAGGAGTTTGTGTGAAGTAAGCAGTCACAGTTTCAGTACCGCTATAGATCGTAGTTGCAGGGCCCAAAGTGATAACAGTTTCGGTAGTAGTGCAAGATGGTCCACATTCAGTAGGCTGAGTGAAGTAAACAGTTTCCGTTGAAGTACCATCATAGATTGTGGTAGCAATGGCACTAGTAACAACCGTAACTGTATCAGTGCATGTAGCACAAGGAGTCTCAGTTTTGTAAGCTGTAATAGTAGAAGTACCACTGTAGATAGTGACAGGTGCTCTAAAAGTGACCACGGTTTCAGTATTGGTACAAGTGTTGCAGCTAGCAACTGTGTCATTTGAGAAAGGTCTGGACATTGACACAGTAATATTGTTATAGAAAGTGGATGTAACAGTAGAATTCTGGTAAAAAGGTGTGACAGACGCAGGGGCTGTGAAAGTCAAAGTGCTGTTGTAGTTTTGAACACCATCGTGACCCGTGGAATTTTGGAAAGGAGCAGATGTGGGGAAAGTACCATTCATGAATGGAGCAGCAGTTGGGAAAGTACCATTATTGAATGGAGCAGAAGTTGGGAAAGTAGAATTCTGGAAAGGTGCAGTTGGGAAACTTTGAATACCATCAGTACTATTCTTGAAAGGATAGTTGGTGGGCAAAGTGGAATTCATGAATGGAGCAGAGGATGGGAAAGTAGAATTCCGGAAAGGTGCAGTTGGGAAACTCTGGATGCCATCAGTACTATTCTTGAACCGATAGTTGGTAGGCAGAGTTGAATTCATGAATGGAGCAGAGGTTGGGAAAGTAGAATTCTGGAAGGGTGCTGTAGGGAAACTCTGGATACCGTCAGTACTATTCTTGAAAGGATAGTTGGTAGGTAGGGTAGAGTTCATAAATGGGGAGGGAGTTGGTAAAGTAGAATTCTGGAAAGGTGCCGTAGGGAAACTCTGGATAACATTAGTGCTGCTCTTGAATGGATATTTAGTAGGCAGGTTCGAATTCATGAATGGAGCAGAGGATGGGAAAGTAGAATTCTGGAAAGGTGCAGTTGGGAAACTTTGAATACCATCAGTACTGTTCTTGAAAGGATAGTTGGTAGGCAGGGTTGAATTCATGAAAGGAGCAGAAGTTGGGAAAGTAGAATTTTGGAAAGGTGCTGTAGGGAAACTCTGGATATTATCAGTACTATTCTTGAAAGGATAGTTGGTAGGCAGAGTTGAATTCATGAAAGGAGCAGAGGTTGGGAAAGTAGAATTCTGGAAGGGTGCTGTAGGAAAATTCTGAATACCATCTGTATTATTTTTGAAAGGATAGTTGGTAGGTAGGGTAGAATTCTCAAAAGGAGCAGAAGTGGGAATTGTGCTGTTTCCGAATGGGGTTGCTGTAGGAAAATTCTGAATGCCATCTGTATTATTTTTGAAAGGGTAACTAGTGGGAAGAGTAGAGTTCACAAGAAGAGTAGAGGAAGACCTAGATCCATTAACAAAAACAGATGAGGACATACCTTGTATCTCATCAGTGAAAGTGCCATTTTGGTTAGAAGACATTGGAATAGTAGAAGTCTTCAATGGAACAGTTGTAGGTACAGTTCCATTGAGTGTAGAAGGTAGATAACTTTGGACTTCATCGGTAAATATCATGCTAGTGGTTCCTGCTGAGCGAGAGATTGTAGCGTTAATAAAAGAAGATATAATAGGTATAGTTCCGTTTTGAGCTACCGATAGAGTCGACATTGCTTCTTCGGATATAGTTGTTGAGGCTACAGTATTGTTAAGAACACTTGTAGTGCCTTTCAAAATCTGAGTGGGTTCTGTAGCGTGAGCATTTGGTAACGACAAAACCACTGAAGTACTGTTTGAAGGATTTGGATAGCTCAAAGGTAAATGAGACTCTACAACACCAGGTATTTCAACAGAATGAGGCTGACTTAAAGGTACCCAGATAGGAAATGAAGATGGTTCAGACTCTCGTGTGGTGGGAACATCGGCAGGAACATTACCAGGAGCATTGGCAGAAAAATCAGCGGGAATATCAACAGGGACATTTGCAGGGGTATCGGCAGGAATTTCAGAAAAAGGTAGATTTAACGGCACCCACATTGGCAGAGAAGTCTCTACTGACCTATCAGTTATTGATGCAGAAGCAATGGAAAACTCTGACACGACCGTACTATAATTTTTATTAGTTTTAATTCCTATGAGTTGGAGCCAATATTAGTACTGGATACTTACACTGAGGAACTTGGGAATGCTTCTAGGGCGTTTGTAAAACCAATTTCAGAATATTCAGATGTTTTCTGATTCAAATCTTGCTGATTTGCATGTGCTTGGTGAGCTAATATTGCCAACAAAATTGTTGACCAAGAAGGCATGATAGGCTAACGAATGACTAAAATGAGTGACTAGGTTAAACGAATGTGATGAAGAAATTTGGTAGTATCTATTGCCTAATACTATCAGCACCAATAAAATTCTTAAAGAACTGAAATAATGTAGGGATGAAAGAGCGTATTTATAAACCATGAGGGCGTACAAAAATTTTCGCACAGATCAAGCTTATCTTTAGCATGAGAGTTATGCAGACATACGGGGTTTTCATACACACATAGTTACTGCAAGATTTTTATTTACATCATCTACTGTATTGGGTTTCAAAATTAATGGTGAAGATTATCTGAAAGAATCTGAGAAGTGCAGTTTGAAAAACAGAGACTAGTCACAAAACATACCCAAGTCTGCTTAACAGTATAAACATATAAAGCATTTCGCGGTAAACGATAGTAATGAGAATTGAGCCAGAAATATCTTTACACAATCGACTGGTTATATTGCCCAGTCATTTGTCAGTTCTTGTAGATATTCTGATCAAATAATTGGTCTACAAAAATTTGATTTTGTATGGAACCTTTCCATAACCAAAGTGCCGCAAAAGCTTTTATAATAATACTGAAACATGAAATTTAATCCACACATTGCTTTGGATATTCCATTTATCTATTTTGCATGAAGATGATTTCTACATAATATCATATGAAATCTCATAACTAAACCGAAATTCATTAAGCACCCGGCACGTCAAAAGATGATGAATTCATACATTAATATTATTTTCGATTATCAATTTAGAACCCCAAAATATTGTTTATTATAGCCAAACTTAGATATTTCAGAGATGTCTTTCCGCTAGGGCTTTCATGTTTGACGAAGCAACAAGCTTGCACACATATAAACATAACTAGACGTATTTACTGACTGTAATGAGTTAAGGAAAATTTCTGAGCGATAAAGAACTTCTTTGCAGATCGGAATTATTCTTAAACAATAGTTTGTTTGCCCAACTTTCAATATCAAGGTCGATCCTAATATACTTTTAGGTATGACTAAAAACATCTACAAGGTGAAACAAAATTTCCAATATTCTTTTAGGTTACGTTGTATCTTTCCAACTTCAATGCATGATATCTTGTATGAAGAGATATTTATTATCTCCATAATACTGTACCTGAAACAAAAATAGTAGCTTCCGCAAGAAGGCATCAAATCTAAACACATTGAGTAAAAATATTTCGTCGTGCATAAATATAGATCTATATAAAGCATGCTGGTTGATATATATGTATTTTTTTTTTGGTCTTTGCATTTTTGACACTGCGCATTTGGTTCAATTTGAAAGCACTTTGTTACACTGTATGCCATTCAAATCACTATTTTTTATTTATTTTTTTTATTTCAAAAGGTTAGAGAAAACTAAGGCCTACCTACCATTGCAATTTCATTGGCAAGATATTCTTTCTTTCAATGTTAGCCATTAACTTTCAGCTGCAGCACCCTTCCAAAAACTGGCATCGCAGTCTCATAGGTAGTGTGTTTTACGGATATCCAAACATTTAGTTCAATTTTATTTAGACAGCTTGTACCAGTCTTAGAATAACATCTCAGAGATTTATAAGGTAGCTCTCGAAACTGCCGGTTAGAAGAAGTCACAAAACAATATAGTATAGTCAAAAAGAGAAAAAACATTAGCTGCATGTAGTCAGCTTTCTGTCCAATTGTTTTTAATCATCCTAAATCTGGAGTGTTTGACGAACCTATTAACGTATGATACATTTACACCTGCAATAAGGCATATGATTGTTTAGCTATTTTATGTGTATTAGCATCTTTTGGGTAGTTTGCACCCTGGAGTTTAAAAGTATTTAGGGTAGTATTACCAGCTGAAATCAGATATCAACGCAATTTTTCAGAAATAACAATCCGAAAGCTCTCTTCTTATTAAATGTACCCTAGTAAAAGCCTTATAAGACAAAAATCTAATAGTCAAGCACAAATTCCTATTCTGAACATACCACCTTAATATACAAAATATTATTGAGATATATTGGCTTTTTCTTTTTTACTTTACTCCTTGATACTATGGTTCTGCGATTGGCTGAGTTGATATTATTTTTAATACATATATCCTACTTAGATGGCTAGATCACTTCTGACTACATTGAAGCTGGTTCGGGAAGCTGTGATATATATAACCTTTAAGCTCTTGTAATACTCATTCATCGTAGAAGAAAACCAACAAATTTTTTATAGATATTAGCATTATATTGGTTACATACTAGTAGATTATCAATTTCAAAAAAAAAAAAAAAAAAAAAAAAAAAAAAAAAAAAAAAAAAAAAAAAAAAAAAAAAAAAAAAAAAAAAAAAAAAAAAAAAAAAAAAAAAAAAAAAAAAAAAAAAAAAAAAAAAAAAAACCTGCGAGCTATTACTATACTCAACATTGGAACAATACTCGTCACCCTCTCTTATGTAGCTTTAGTATATATATAGATATTTTATCGACTTTAGCAACTAAGAGTGGATTGTTATTTCTGAAAAATTGCGTTGATATCAATAAAACACGTACACAGCTAGCCTTTTCAAAAGTTTTTGTAGATCAATGACTTGAAAACTGTGATGGGTCCAAATACAAGTCGAGTATAATTGCGATGTACAATACATGATCATAGCTTGTTGGTTATCGTTTTTGAATATGGCATTTTCATATGCTAATTCAGATAAAAATAAGGCATGAAAAAATAGTAGTAATTAGCATTAGTTGGCTCTGAGGTACTGCGTTTGCGAGAAACAGTGCGTCGGTGAATCAAGTAAGCCAATAACATTTTGTACTGCAGTGAGCCCTGAACAATTTGAGTGCTAAAAAGTACTAATATTTACGAATTTAAGAGATCGAGAGCTTGCATTGACTTTTTTACATCTATCCGAAATACTTTTCTTTGAAGATTGCATAAGGAGATAAATACGACAGGAAACCATTAAATATGAATATATTAAGTTTATAGCCTATATCTCAAAGATATATTGATCTGAGTAGTTTCCTGATCAATACCAATGGATGAGTCAGAAAAGGATCAGTTGTGCTGTCTCAATAGTATATGGCCCGTGAGACGTTATATGATATGATAATGAGAGCCTGAAATTAGAATTTCATTCGCCATAACATATGACTGAAGAAACCAGACAATGTCAAAATACGTACACATTGCGCTTAGAATAAAAGGCAAACTACGCACAAAGGTTTTGCAAAAATATATAAAACATAATATTGAAGATCTCAAAAGGAAGAGTTTGGTTGGAGAATAAGTGATTAGTATAAGATAATTGGCGTATGTATAAAGAAGTCAGTGTAATAATATTATAAAGTTGTGTTTAAGAGAAAAGGCCAATGCTAAAAATATCTACACTGCTATACTCGATCTGTTAAAAGTGGAAGATTCTGTTAAATGGAGCACGTAGATCTTTTCAAAAATATCAAGCTATGTCTAAGTTTTCTTGACTTATTTGCTGGAGAGCCCATAGACAATGTCAAGTTTGAGCCATCAATGTGAGGAAGGTATTTGGGTGCACGGACCGTACAGTACGATACATATGATATAGGAAAGCTTTAAGAAAGTACTTGTGCTAAAAGATTTTGTTGTACTTCTATATGCCTATCCACAATCCATGTTGATTAAATAGATTATGGCTTGTTCCAAAATTTTAGCATTGGAGCAACCGCCCTTCCGGACAACTAGTGACAAGCACAACGGAGCTTGTCATAAAAGTTGATTTTATGTTACACAACTAGATATCGGGAACACTCGTAATATTATTTTTCAAGTCAAGGTATCATTGAAATTAAAAGAAAAGAAAGAAGTAAAAAAGTAAAAAAGAAATGCAGTAAATTCATTAATTTATATCATCTATTCAAATTCAGGTTGTTCATACCTTCGATTACACTTGGTACCGAGTTAGATCTATTTGGGACATTGTACATTGGATGTCCCGTGTACTGAGCTTGAAGTCCATCGTTAATTGCCAAATTTGTAACAGAAGCCGACTGAAACTGTCCAGGCGAAATTGGTTGTACTCTTCGCCTTGACGGAACAGGTGGTGGAGGTGCTAGTATGCCATTATTGAACGTTGGACCTTGTCCACTCGGAGTACGATACCCATTATTCAAAAGTTGGTTTCCTGTTGACGTCATCTGCATTTGACTACCCGTGGGTGTCATTGCCAACGGAACCGGAGATCCTGTGGGCCCCCCACTTAATGACCTTCGAGGAGGAACTGGTGGAAGCCCTAGATTTGTATTCTGCTGGAAACTGTTTTGTGTATGCTGAGGTTGAAGTTGTTGAAATGCATTTTGTGGTTGAAAAGTACTTAATGGCTGGGGATTCTGCTGATAGCTCGTTGCAAACTGAGAATTATATGGTTCGGGAAGAAATGCTTGTGGGCCAGTTACCTGAAATTGCTGTATTGGTTGCTGGTATTGAGAGGGTTGTTGCTGTTGTTGCTGTTGTTGAGGTTGTTGAGATTGTTGAGATTGTTGAAATTGTGGTAAGTGTGAAATATGTTGCTGAGGTTGCTGAGGCTGCTCAGAATGCTGCATGGGAGGAGGTGGAGGAGGTGGAGGGCGTTGACCGTCTTTCTTTTGGAAAATTGACTCAAACTGCGCAAGAGATTGGACACCCCCAGTAGGTTGAGGGGATAATCCATTAACGTTGAAGCCAGTTTGCTGCGGTGATAGGCCAAAAGACCCAGTTTGTTGAGGAGAAATTCCATATGCATTGCCGTTGTTTTGATGAAAAGAAGGGGGAGGAGCAAGATTATTGTTGTTGAATAGTTGTTGTTGCTGCTGCTGTGACTGTTGCGCTAGCACTGGCCCAGTTGGTGTTGGCACAAGAGGTACAGGACCAGTATGACTAGGTGCCAAAGGTTTAATTTTGGTGATCTCAGATATTTCCCGAGACTTCGGAGGTAGAGGAGGTGGTATCGAGGAATCATAATTGGCTTGCCCAAAACGAGGCTGATGAAATTCATTAACCATTACACTTCCCCTGTGTTCCGGAATCGGGGGCGGCACATTTGATACCCCATTATGGAGTACACTATCAATATTAACATTTTTGAAAGTATTTGTCTCTATGTTTGCATCATCAACTGGGTCTGTTCCCGTGTCCTGAGCTACTAATGGTTGTACATTGAACGCGGATCCCATGTTGTAGTTACCTTGAGGAAATGGTGATGAGGGAACGGGATCTGGTCGATTAGCAGGCATAAGTTGTACTTTTTTCTGTTGGCGTAATAACTCCTCCATACTTCTGGCTGCTGCTTCTGCCACCTTAGGCGGATTCGTGTCAAATGTAACTCTTTTATTAGTTTTAGACTTCGGAGGTAAATATTGAGGTTCGCCAGTCTTTTGATCTGAAGGTACACTACCGGTCATCAGAAAAGCGCCGAAAGATGATATGTCCATTTTTGCGTTTTGAGTTCCAGCATTCTTTCTGAAAGGGTTGCTCCCTCCAGCACTATGGTCGGGTTGAGGTGTTTCAATTAATATAGGATCAGCCTTTAGCGTTTTTGACATAATAGACTTAGGTTTAGGAACGGACGTGGCTTGAAACACAAGGCTCAAATTTGGCTGCTGCCCTTGTTGAAGATGGCTTGCAAGCCGGAGACAGGAGTAGAATAATATGGGAGGACTTTCTTCATACGAGTTTACTTGCAATACAGAGCATATTAATGATTTCTCTTGCTGTTTGATACCGAAATTCTCTAAATATTTAAAAACATCTTGAACTGTCAGATTTTGAGTTTGTTTCCTCAATGAAAGATCAGTATACCAGCGTGGATAAGTCCGAAGTTCGTCGTCGGTCAAATTAAGGCTTTCAATAGTGAAGCTCTGAGATGAAAGAAGCGACATTGCGAGATTCCCATGAGAATACAGAATCAAGCGCTGGTATCTATTGGTCCTTTGATGTTGGAGAAGGAAAAATGAAAAGTCACTGGTGTTCTTTTTTTGCTTAGACCTGGACAGTACTATGCGCCCCATGCCCTAACCCCGTATGTAAAATTGTGTATGAGCATTAGCCTGTTTGATCAATTTAAGGGCTCTTTGATACTTGACAGATTGATATTTCATAACTGATAATCACAAACCAATGCTAGTTGGCGGTAATTCACGATGTTTGATAACGAAGATAACAACGAAAAATCCAATGATCTAATTAGAACTGTTGACCAACGTTCTATTACAGAGGTACGTGCTTCGAAAAATATTACTATCAAATTGATTTTTTGTTAACATCGGCGTCAGGTGAAACGGTGGATCGAAACAGTGCTAGGCGATACCCTACCCAGTGATGACCTATATGAGATTTTACGAGATGGTGTGATACTTTGCGAGTAAGTATATTGAGCTGATATCTAATTTTCGAGAGATACTAACTATCATAGATTATCTGAAAAGATCAGTCCCGGTTCCGTGAAGTACAAGAAATCGTCGATGCCATTCGTTTGTGTAAGTACACTCCGTGTCATATATACCAACTTGCTGACGTGTAGCTAGATGGAAAATATTGCTTCATTTCTCAGAGCTTCGAGCAAGCTAGGGGTCCCTGAACATGAACTATTTGAAACTGTAAGTATCACCAACTACCCCTTCGGTGACATACTGACTTCGTATTAGGTAGATCTGTATGACATGAAAGACCCAGCACAAGTTCTTACAACTCTTCGGTCGCTGTCGCGTCAAGCCAACAAGAAGAATCCAAAAATTCCCGTTATTGGCCCCCAACTGGCTGAACGTCAAACTCCCATTGTGCCCACAAAACAAGTCGAGATACCTGCTTGGAGCACAGCTCAATATGGGTTCATCAACCGCGATAGTGAGAAAGTTGGCACTTCAAAACGAGATATTGTTTTTAAGACACAAAAACCAGCGCCACCTCCTCCAAAAATTATGGTTAAAAGTAAATTGACTGGGAAAGCTCCCCCTCCAGTTCCAAAAAAGCCTAATGTTTTCGAAACTGATGGTAAGAACGACACATCTTCTGGAAAAACATCTATTAATTTTCTTCCAAGGCAACAAATAGATTTGGAGGACGAAGATCCTAGTATATTTGAGTTTGATGAAGTATATGATAAAATTCAAACCGCGAAGTTAATGAAAAAGGGCTTGATTAATGACAGTAAGGTATGTTTTACAAAATTTCACTGTGGGTTTTACTAACTAATAGAAGCCTAAATACGTTGACAAACTGCTAGAATCGAAAAAACTTCGAGATCGTGACCGACTTCATGCACAAGACGTAAAGCTTGCCCGAGAGCGAGAAAAAGAGGGAGATGAGTTCAATGATAAGGAAGTATTCATAACACCAGCTTACAAGGCTCAAATGGAAGAACAAAGGAAGGCAGCTGAATTAGAAGGTATGTATAGATATATACGAATGTGTATTACCAACGATATTAACCTACAACAAGATAAACAAAAAAGCCAGTCGAACCCTGCTCATTTTCGTTACACGCTCATGGCACAGAAGCAGAAGGCACACGATCTTGAAATTGATTATTCCACATCTGATATCCCTCAATCTGAGTCCAACTCCGTGAATTTACCAGAACATGAAAGTGAACCGCTAAAAGGTGGTTTAAACTTTATATCGGGTAAAAGAAAAAATCCGGCACCGCCCCCAGTATTTTCAAGAGCTCCCAAACGATCTCGTTCAGATGAGACGGCGTCTATTGTTCAAATGTATAAAGAAAGGGAACAAAAAAGAAGAACTGAGGCTGAAATTAAACATAAACACTTACTGGATGCTGTCAAGAGTAAAGTTGAACCTGAGGCTGTGGCCAAAGCCAGAGAACGATACCTTGCAAGAAAGAAAACAAAATCATAACAGCTGGAAACAGTTCAGTTAACATGTACTCTACTCGAATGACTTGTCTGCGTTTTGCTATATCTAATATTCAATACATAAATCCAATTGATAAAAAACCAAGCATTCACATGGCGTATATTTCATTGCTGTGATTTCGTATTCACACACGACGGCGTTCTTACTTTTTGATCTGGAAGGTCGGAATTGCCTACAGCAAGCGCCATGATACTGCCCTTACTTTAAGCCACATATCATACATACCGTGCTATGCTAGTGGACACTACTGATCTCCAAAATTTAATATGTGAAGAGTACCATATTAACTACTGGCACTTAGTCTCATTCTGACATTGAGTTCGAAAAGTCCTTACTTTCATAATTCCACCTTAGCAATTTACTTGGATATAACCAAAGAATTTCAAAAATGATCTAAACAATTCAGCACATCAAAATAATCGATTCATTACACAACTATAGCATCAATAGATCTTAAGGAATCTAACTAAAACATTTGTTAGTATGCAGTTTTGATACAACGTTCCGAGTATAAATCCAGTTAAATTGTGAAAGTTTTCAGACAAAGTTTTAAGGTAGCGTGTTTTTTTCCACATCAACCAGAACCTCACAAGTGAAGAGCTGGAATCGAGCCAAATGCACTCAAGTCATCATATCGAAAAGATTCTTTCTTGAAAATTTAACTGTTTAAGCAAATATAGAAGGTTAAAACTTACTGTTTGAGATGCTTTCCTGAGGAAAAAGGGAAAGGAAGAAAAGTTTTGAGTACGAAAACTTTTTTATAGGTTTAGGGCTGAGGTTTCCCTGAAAGTTAGGGCTAATAGTTCTGAAGCCCAGCTTTCACTTGTGTGAAACTACAGTATACTGTAGTGGGTACCTACTATATTCAGCAGATACTAGTAATATCATAGAACACCATCCTACCAGTACTGTATCGAGTTAGATGGCTTTGGCAGGTTGATTTCGGGCTCTTCTTCTTGTACTGATGATACATTGTGCTCTATATATTATTCCAAAGAGGACTTATTAGTTTTTATTGTTCTGTTGAATAATATTATGTGAACAAATACTTGCAATGGAATGTATACATGTTATCCTACCATTCACAATTCAATTCAAGAAACAGAATAATCAAAGAAATTTAGCCATAGTTTAGTTTGATTTAAGCTGGTACATGAACTGAAAGATCCCTTATTACTATCCCAGAACAATTTACGATTGTAGGCTCAATTAGATAGTTTGCATTGCTACTTAGTTGCAATTTCACGCTATTCTACCATTTGGTATCATATTAACAGTCGAGGGTTTAAAGCTGTCAATCGTGCTTCGTATAAATATCCAGGTATAAAGGTTGACTTTTCAGAGCACTAGCTGGAGTAGAAGTTCAAGTTTACTACATTACCTTTTACACTCTAAATTCTTCTCATTGTATTCGATAGTTTGTCAAGATTCTCGTTAAAGTCCACTCTCTCTAATTGTTTCGTAAAACAAGTCTTTCTCGTCGAAGTTTTTATCGCAGGATAATGTATTAAACCGCACTCACTATCCGTTGTATACCAGTAGCTGGTCTAGTTTACGGTGTTCAAGTTTATCCAAAGCTGTACTTGTTATACAATACCATATATTGTAACACACCATCAATTACACCTGAAGACTGTGCACGTTGTCTATTGTCAATAACATTTTTACATTGCAGTAAAACACTCTTGCAATAATGTGCCAGTTTTTTTTTTTTTTTGAGCTAAGAAGCCTACTAAAAACAGCTTGGTTCTCTTAAAGATCTCAAAGTTGTAGCCAAGAATGCTAAGCTTTTTTGGTATACTAAGCTCTGTGACGATCTAATCTGATAACGAAAACAGCAATTCTTTTAACGGAATGTTCTCGTAAATTAAAATGAGAGGTGCAATAAAGAGTCAGGGAATATCCGATTTGCTCCGAGTATTAGCCAACTTTGGCTCGAGGTAGAAAGTTTCAAAGTCAGGTCCTGCAAAAACGCTTAAAAAGACCTAACTTTCAAACCTCGATGCCCTTACAATGCGAAGGGTAATTCGAGTTGTCCAAATTTCCAAGTGATCTTTCCCTCAGCTTTTATCTACAATACTCACAAACAATCAAACTTCCCTTTAGAAACATGCTACTTGGTTCTATGCGTGTAAGTGAACCAGCGATATTGACCGCTGGGGTAACTTATGTTTTCATTCCAAGTATCCTATCACCTTTTCATAGCTTTTATTTTCTTTTTGCCGTAATTTGAACTTTGTTAATTCGCACACTTTATTATTTTTTGGAACGAATACAAAGCTATAAATATTGGCTAAAGTCCCAGAAACAAACAAACAAAAAGTACAAGTACACGGAAACTAGTCACTTTTCCAGCTGGTTCGAAAATCAAAATTTGGGTTCCTTTCCAAGTCGTTCGTTCTCTCAGATTACAGTATTAGCTGGCAATCAAAATGAATTTCTCTCCGACAGTGAATAAGTATAAAGAGAAAGGAGTGATAGTTCTTGAAAAGCTACATAGACGGATCCCCGGTGCTCAAAGAAAGTCCGATCAGGATGTTGCCCCTTCCAACCAACAACCGACAGAAACGACGATAAATGTTGATGAGTCGCCGACGTCACCACCGCTGTCACCACCTTCTCCCAACCGCAGCACATTGAAAACCATGTTTTGGAAAGTATTCGCATCGCTCAAAAAGTACTTAAAGTTTATGGGTCCGGGATTTATGATATCTGTGGCCTACATGGATCCAGGCAATTACTCCACAGACATTTCAGCAGGCGCTGAGTTCCGCTTCAAACTGCTGTTTGTTATTTTCTTATCCAATTGCATTGCCATTTTTTTACAAACTCTCGCGATCAAGCTAGGAACTGTCACTGGTCGAGACCTCGCACAAATTAGCAGAGAAGAGTTCCCGAAATGGCTAAACTACATATTATACGCTTTGGCTGAGATTGCAATCATCTGCACAGATATTGCAGAGGTTATTGGAACCGCTATTGCACTAAACATTCTTTTGAAGATTCCTCTGATTGCTGGTGTTGTAATTACTATTGCGGATGTACTGATTGTTTTGTTAGCACATAGACCAGAGAAAAACTCCATTAACGCCATCAGGTACTTTGAATACGGAGTCGCTGTGCTAGTATTCGGTGTGGTTATATGTTTCGCTATCCAACTTTCTAAGATACCCCCAACCCCAGTTCGCGACGTATTCCTTGGATTCATCCCAAGCAAAACTTTAATATCCGGAAATGCCATATACGCATCTTGTGGTATTCTGGGAGCTACTGTTATGCCACACTCGCTTTATTTAGGTTCATCTATTGTTAAGCCTAGACTAATGGACTATGATGTCACAAACGGAAATGTTAACAAAGAGCTTTTGACAGACTTCGAGGACTGTTACTATGATAGATATCGACCAAGTATACAAGCCATCAGATCTGCCATGAAGTACTCCGTCTGTGAACTTGCGATTTCACTGTTCACTTTTGCGCTCTTTGTTAACTCTGCAATCTTGATTGTAGCCGGTTCAACTATGTACGGAACTGACCGGGCGCAGTCTGCTGATCTTTATGATATTTACAACACGCTTAACGATCTTCTCTCCAAAGCCGCTGGTACGATTTTCATGTTAGCACTGTTATTTTCAGGTCAGTCGGCTGGAATCATTTGCACAATTTCAGGACAAATTGTGTCTGAAGGATATATCAGGTGGAATATGCGCCCGTGGGTACGTCGTCTTTTTACAAGATCAATAGCAATTATCCCGTGCTTAATTGTTGCTGGAGCTGTAGGGAGAAAAGGGCTTAATGAAACATTGAATGCTTCACAAGTTGCTCTGTCAATTCTATTGCCCTTTTTGGTTGCGCCATTGGTGTACTTGACATGTAAACACAGCGTTATGACAATTCCTGCTACCGTGGTACCAGACATCATTAATGAAAACGATGTTGAAACTGTAGTCACGGCACCTGACAGAGCTGGTAAGCCGTTGACGGAATCAGTTTCTTTTAAAAATAATTGGTTGACAGCTATTTTGGGATTCATTATTTGGCTCTTTATTGCTGTCTTGAATGTCTATTTAATAGTGGCACTGGGCATGGGAAAATCATGATCTATTTTAATACTCTATTGCATCGAGCATGGCGAGTGTCCCAGTGATCTCACACATCATCTAATATAATGTATCTCCATATATATTTCTATAGTACCCTCTGAAACGAATGCATACCTTTTTTTATATACCAAATATATATATATATATACAATAATACACACTAAAAATATTGTTTGTATTTTTTCCATTTTGCACTGCATAACTTATGGCAACTTTTACCTAACATTGTATTCTGTCAAAAGTTATCAACAACTTGGAGCGCGTAAATAGATAAATGTGTTTAAACTAAATTCAAAAAACTGTGCAAGTTCCATTACTCCTGATTGATAGCAGGAATACAGTAAGTTTGAAAAACATTCTCTAGTAATATCTATACTTGCTGCAAATCTACCATTAGTTTCTACTGGACCATATTGTCATGTTCCTCTTGTTAACTAGTCAAAGTAGACTGCCGATTTATATCCATCCATCTTATTAGAGAGTGAGGAGAATTATCTTGTGATACTGAAAAACAACTTATAAATTTATACGTACAGTATGTTGAACACAAATGAATAAATACAGTATATTGTATGCCGGTATATAATATCTAATATAGCTTGTATAATACAGTCTAATTCAGTTGAAGCAGCCAATAATTTGACCAAGATATCTGCTGGCTTCAGCTTTTGCTTAGTGATACATGAGCCTGATAAGTAGTTATCCAAAAGATTCAGTCAACTACTCTAGTCTAAGAAGCTTCGAGAGGTCTTTACGACAATATAATATTATAAAAAACCAACATTGGGAAATACTGTCTTTTCCGAATCAATAGAGAAGGTCATTTGGCTAAGTCATATCGATATTGTTAACAACCTCCAAGAAAATCTCTACCATTAAAAGACCCTCGCCTACCATTTGGGCACAGTTAACAGAATTGGTATTTATAGATTTTCCAGTTTTGCGGTATCGAGCATCTTTGGTAATTTCCTTCAAGTCTAAGATCCAATGATCATTCGCTAACGCTATAATTTTTTCTTGCCACGTTTAATCCTTTTAGGAACGTCCCTAAAGTTTTCGTGTATGATAGGTGGATAATTTGGAATTTGATGAGACGCGTATCGTATGTTAGAAGTAGATACAAATGTCAGGTCTGGTAACTGAAAGTTTTTTGAAAGTTGAGGCCCTTTGCGGTCAGCCAACCCTTTGTCTCTATATTGACTATTAGGATTCTTTTGAGTTTGTATAATCGTCTTCTTCATATGAGGACTATCCTTGACTGACTTTGTATCAATTCTCGAGCAAAGCATTCTGTTTTTTCCATCTTTCTTTCTGGTAAAAGATTTAACTTTTTCAGTTGACTTTTTATATTTCCTTTTTTTTGCAGTTGGCTTCTTTTTGAGTAATACACTCGAGTATCTCCCTTGGCGAGCCTGATTACTCCCTAAAACTGAAGAGGATGAGGCTAACACTGAAATTTTCGATTGAGACAGTTCACTTATGGGAGAAGTATTATTTGGTAAACTATCTGTGTACTTTGATTCCAAGTTATCAACGGAACTACCCGGTGGGCGCTTATAAGTATTGTCTTTAGTTTTCAAATATTCAAGTACTTCCTTAGAGAATTTTTGATCAGTTGACGCCTGTTTGTAAGTTTTATAAGTTGATTGTGTCCCTGGCGTATATTCTGGCTGGCCACGCAATTCTGACTCTGATCCAGCTCTTGAATTAGAATTTAATGACTTTAACAAGGTTGATTGATATTTTTGTACTGGGCTGCTAGAATTTATGGGAGTTGTTGGAACAGAACGTTTTCTTGTGACCATTTGTTTGTCACCTATAATCGAGTCTCTAAATGATTCGTTAAACTTTTCTTCAAGATACGACTTTTGCAATGAAGAAATATTAGCATCAGAATGAAGTTTTCCATCTTCTGTAGTGACTGTCCTTTGAACTCTGACTTGTTCCATAGAATTTGGCACTGTTAGTACATTGTCAGCAACACTTTGAGTAAGTGAGTTTCCCATTGATATTGGAGTATTTTTATTCATTTTAAATGATTTAGTTTGAGAGTCTCGCTCAATTGACCCAAGTATTTCAAGAGATTCTAGTGGCCCGCCATCAAAAGGATCTAGAGATAGACTACTAAATCCAGCCCGGTTGGAAAAATTTGGAAATCCTGTAAAGTCTAGCAACGATGGTTCTGTCAAGTCCAATACGTTTTCTCTTTGTACAGGAATATCTGAAGATAGATCACAGCTTAAATTGTTTTCTGATACACCATTTTCCGGTTGTAATATTGCTGAATTTGTTTGATCTCCAGTGACAGATTCTGCATTATTAGTTTCCGGTGTGCAATAAAGCTTTGGGGCTTTTTTCTTCTCCGTTGTTATGGCCGTGGACACTGCTTGATCTTTGAATGGATACCGGGCCACAGTTTTTAGGTTATCGCTAACGTCAGCTTGATATGATATATCAAGCTCGGTAGGAGTTGAAATAGAACATTTATTATTATTACGACAGTTATCATTTTGCATCTCGAGTAGCAGTGATCTTCTTAAATAGGCGCATAGTATATTTTTTTGCTGCTTGAATACATTTTTTGATTCTCTAAATTTCTTGTTGTTTCCAATAAAGACTTGAGATGTCGCAAGACTATTCTCAACTGAATGCATCGCCTCAGGAGTGGCCAACCCACTTTGAGTATGTACACTTTGGTCTGTGAAAGTCGGTTCATTGCTTAAGTCTATATTGTAATCCAGATCTGTGTCGAGTGTTGTATTTGTTATTTTAATGCAACCTAGGCCTGCCTCAATACAGGTTGATTTTGCAGGATTTTCAGAGGTTCTATGTTGAAATAAGCAACAAGAATTGGAACCTCTTGTCTCATAAGTTTCAAATTCTGGATGTTCATTATAGTCCTGTTCAAAAAATGTATTATTGGAAACTTCCTGTTCTTCAGTTTTTGAGCTATTACCTCGTCCCAAATGGTACTCTAAGCTGTCACTTTCCGATTCGTGATCAAATACTTTTATTCGGCCGCGGTGATTGTTTTTGTATACAGGTTTTTGTCGCCTTTTAAATAAATTTTCACAATTTCTAGGTTCATAGCTATTCATTGCAGAATTGGTTAATCTCATGGGAGTTGATGTAGACTTTGGAGTAGTACCAAGATATTTGGTTGAAGTAAAATCCATAGCATTGTAAGAGTAGGATATTTGCGATGGATCTGTCGTTCTACTTTTATCGGCTATAGTTTCGATTGAAGAGTATGTATCTGAGTCATCAACAATTGACTTTTTGCCCGAGAGAAATCCTTTTTCAAGCACTGAAGAGTTATACCATATTTTAGGAAGATTTTTTGTCCCAGCCATAGGTGTAGCTATTTTTGTTGTAAGCCTCTCACCATAACTACATGATTCTTTCTCCTTTTTGTTAAAATTTCTGGCGCTGCTAAGTTGGTTTTGGTTTGAAGTGGACCTATTTCTTTTCTTGTCTGAGCTTAGAGGAACATCGTTCAAATATTCATCAAAAGGACGTTTTAAACTTTTCCGAGCTAAAGATGCCAGTGAATGAAGTTGTTTCTTAACAAGACAGTCTTTGTTTTTGCATGCTTTGAAGTCTTTTAAATTACTTTGGTCAACATTGGTGCACTCTAAAGCTAACCTGTGTTTTGTAGAAAAATGGTGTTTCGCCTCAACCAATCTCGTTTGGCAGGGTTTGGCAAATTCAGCTGTTTTGGAGGCCTGATATAATTCAAAACTAGTATCAATGTTATCTTTGTATTGGTTTTCATCTTGTTCATCAATTTGTTCCAGATCTGGTATGTTATTGTTAAATTTGTTCGGTTGGAGGCGGCGCGTTTTTGGAATATTGCCAGAAGCTTCATCCAAGGCACTACTCTTTACTGGAATATCACGCTTGACGTTGGCTGTTGTAATGCTGGTGAGATTAGAACTTCTTTTAAAGGTGTAATCTTTGAAACTTTGTTGGGTTATAGGAGGTGTACGCTCAGATATAAGCTTTTGAGATGGAAATCGAGAGTTTGTAATAGGCCTTTCATTGGTAGTAGGTCTCTTTACATAAGACGGTTGACTCTGATCTTTAGATTTTGAGGAACGTGCATGATCGGAGGCTATCCGCCGAAATGAAGATTTTGCTGTAGACCCATGTTGTGTTGTTGTATTTATAAGATTGGTTTGGTCCTTTCGTAATCTTCTTGACTGTAAAGATTTTGCATGCTTCAAAATATCTGTTGTTCCCTTTTCATGTCTATTCAGGGAGCTCGATGCAACGTGTTTTTCTTGTACAGATGCTGAAGGCTCTTCAGCATTTTTCTGCAAGTCTCTTTGTGCTTTGAATTTTTTTGCAATTTTCAATTGAGAGTCAAAGTGATTGTTATTTTGTGCTTGGACGGGCTGGTTAGGCTCATTGATATCAACGTCTTGACATGTAAAAATTGTTTTGCTGTTTTCAGCCTTTTTATAGACTTCGGAACATTCGATACTAGGGGCACTTAACTTTTTGGCCAAATATTCCTTTTTATCTCTCGATGTTTTCAAATCTTGAGCAAAAAAACGGTTTGTTTGAGGAGTAGCGGCTTCTGATAGATATCTATTAGGTACTGTTCTTGAATACCTTTTTATTGGCTTTACTTCAGGAAGTTTCCGAAGATTTGTCTTGTTGAAAAGAGGGCCAAACGTGCGAGGGTTGTTCAGCTCGAAAGGAAGAATTGCCGGTTTCTCTAATTTTTTGTTAGGTGCGTTCAGAAAGAGTTTGTGTTGAGATCATACTTATTGTAGACGTTGAGTCCCTAAATATATCATGCTTTTTTACCATGTTTGTATTAGCGTTATGAACTGGAAGTATAAATCTAATTGAAGAAAAGTAGTTGAATAGCAACGAGTGTATGTCTGTAGAAATCGGCTTCCGCATCATATATGCCAGGGCCTTACACCACTTGGGCAATGTTACAGTTAGATCATGTTATATGTGTACACAATATTTGGCTGTCCACATAAGCATAATATCAAACTGAGGTCATTAAGGGAAGATTTCATGGTCAAGACTAGTGTATGCTCATATGTACAGAAGCGTTTTTTGATTCATTTAATTCAAGACTTCTGTCTTCTACGTATTATCGTTTTTCTCAATGTTCCGCCCAACTAAAAGGCAGATAGCAAAGTCTAATTTCTTGCAAGAGTGTTGATTTGCTATCTCGAGATATGAAGTGACTGCCTAGATGTTTCTGGGAGATCTGTATTTTGACATACAAGACATGAATTCTTTATTGAAATGAAACGCCGATAGTGGTTTTTCAGGTTTCACATAGCATATATACAAAATACACCTTCGAAAAGTTATTCCTTCTAGAACAGGCACCAGTTACAACCTTTTCTCGCGTTGCAAAAGCCTATACACTCAATTGTTCGGTCTTGCTAGTAACATCCTCGGCAAGTAAGTCGTCATCGTCATCATATATAACTTCAGGCACGAAAACATCCAGATCTTTTTTCATTGCATATGCATCTTCCCCGTCTGCGTAATATCCATTTACCAGCTCTGTAACCTCAAACTCAAGACTATCCCTATACAAATGCAATGCCGCTTCGTTCGACTTTCTAACATGGAGTGATACATACTTAGCCCCATATGATTCTGCAAGTGCCCGCAGTGATTGTCTCATCAACTTTTCCGCCAGACCTAGTCGTCTGTATGATCGCATAACAGAAATTGAAGTAACGTGTCCGTGGGGAATGTCGCTGGTGTCGCTAGGATTTGCTGCTCTGTGTCCATCGTCCTCCATTTTTGCAAGTGAGTATCCTACAACTCTTTCATCACCGCTTGATGTTATCGTAGTTGCAACGTAAGATGCATGGGGCCAGGATGCCAGATGATATAAGAAATATTTAAAAAAATAATTTTCGGGAAGATTGTGTAGATTGCAGTTTTGCATACCTATGATGTCTTCCACAGTGGCTTTTCTTATGTTCAGCATTTTTACTTTATGGCCAAGTTTTAATATTCGATAACTAAATGGAAGAACTTCAATCAAGTACGAAAAGTTACCAAACTGCGATCTGTGATTTTTTGACGGAGTAAAATTCTTTAGCTAAGAAAGTGTCTGGTCAAGTGACTTTTATTAAGTTAAAATTTAAATTTTGGGCTCTATGACATATACCGTACTGTATTTACTGTGCAATACATATGTGATAAATCATAAAACCACAAAAAAGATAAATTCACTGACTGAATTTAACTTACAGTATACAACGATCCTGAGCTGGCAACTCAACTAAAGAAGTCTAACTGGACATTGCGAACAACACTTCTCTAGGGGTTTCATCACTCTTAGGAGTATTTTTACTCAGATTTTTACAGCTATCAGTAAAATTCTGCAGTGAAAAAAAATGTAGCAGTAAAAACTTCACTTGCAGTACTAAAAGCTTTGTAATCCTAACAGTTTAGTAGCTCTGTTGAAATCCTTACCCCTTTATACACGAACGTTGTGAAAAATTATGAATTGCTAGTCCGGTACCTTTAAGTAGATTTTTGTCAAAAGTAAATAACACACTAGACAAGAGTAGCTGGACTGCAATGGGTATGTGCGTCTTACGTGACTCAACTGAGACTCACTAGTAAAGTTTGTGACAAATTACTGTACAAACAACGAATCAAAGAATTATTGATTTACTAGAAACTTGAGTTAATATAACCTATCTTGATAAAAAAGTGGTAGCAAAACTATAGACGGTGTGGCTCACCCTAGGGTATATGGTTCTGATACTGTAATACGGTAATAGGTATACTAGAGCAGCTTTACATCTAACGGGCTCGTTTTTATTCCCACAAAATAACCCCCCTTTCAGATCGTGAACATGAACTATTAGTCGATCTCAGCAAAATGAGTGTGGGCTAAAACATAAGCAGTCTTAAAGTACTTGACTTATTGACTTGGAGGCATGTCTGAACTGCTACTCACAACGGTTTGGCTATATACGTGTTTGGTAAGTGCCAATTATTCTAGCATCGATAGAAATAGTAGCTAAGTATCCATTGTCAGACCATTTTAGCCATTCAAGAATCAAATACAGAAGCAAGTATGAATAATGTCTTTGTATCTAATGTTAATGGTTTAGATCAATCAAGTATAGTTTTAACCTCTGATTTTGCTATAATAGTAACTAGTGAAATAGTAGTATCTTCAGAATTTACTTATATATAAAAGTTCATTACGAACTTCCCCTCCTGATGAATATTATTAATTTTTCTAGACTTATTACTCGATTCTTGCATGCAACAGTTGCAAGTGTTAATGATATATCACAGTAATATTCTTCAAAGAAAAATATAACAAAATACTAGAACGACTATAAAGTCTAAAATTTGCTTTTACTTGACAACAATTATTGCAATGGTATTTCTGATAAAGCTAGCTAAAGGCCGTAACTTAAGATAGCTCAAATTTTTTTGAGGCATTCACGATAGATAGCATAGAATTTTGCTGGATTTTATTGCAATATTCCTTGACTACATAAATATACCGATATTTTTTACAGTGCTACTGTATGTAAAAAAGATTGAAGACTGCTCCAGTCGCTCAAAAAGCTATATGCTACACTTCCTTTTTTTCTTGCGTTTTCAACTTTGGCAATAATACAAACATGGGTGGCAAAGTATTAAATATACTTACTAGATCAAAGCTTTGGTTGTGCTTCTGTAGTTAAACTTCTGACAAAATAAGTGACCAATCAAGTACGGCAAAATTATGCAATTATAATTTTGATAAAATATTATGTCTCCTCGGCTCTAATATTTAATTTAGTAGATGAATTATGTAGCTTCTAGTAAATAACATATTCTACTGAAATTTTACTTAAAATTCTGTGCCCCAGGATTAAACATTTTCTTTTGAATTTGAAGTGTTTATTAAATTTTTATTTTTAGGTTAGAAGTATTATTTTTTATAGTATTATAAGTTTAAAAATAAATTTTTAATGGACCAAAAAAAAAAAAAAAAAAAAAAAAAAAAAAAAAAAAAAAAAAAAAAAAAAAAAAAAAAAAAAAAAAAAAAAAAAAAAAAAAAAAAAAAAAAAAAAAAAAAAAAAAAATTTGGCGTATTCAGTTCTCTGGTTGCAATGAATTTGAATATCTGTACAATTCCTTGACTAAAAGAAAGAATTAACAAAATATTTAATTCTACTATTCTTCTTTCACATAACGCATAGATGCTGTATTGAGTATCTACTAAAATTTAAAGGAATAAAAAGTTTTTATTCCAGTACAAACCAATGTAAGTAAAATCAATACAAATGTCTCTACATGTTAATTAAAATAGCTGTAACATTATTAGATATTTCCATAAGTACAGTAGATATGGTCAAAAGTCTACGAATTTTGTATTTCATTTCGTTAAAACTAAATAGGCATGGTAAGAATACAAAAGCTTTCTTACAATGTATTTAGTTGTTGTATCGAGTTTCGCACAAGTTTTGTGATAATTTTAAGCTCTTAGTTCAAGTCATACTAATATAGTGCATATTTTTGCAATTTCATTGAACAGCTTTAATACTATTAAATATTTCTATAAGTAGATAAGTTTGAAAAACAATTTAAATATTTATTTGTTAGTTTCTTTACTACTCAATAATGAGATAGTAAAAACATATCGATATATAAATTGTAAAAATAACGTTTATTTTGAAAAAAGAAGACGATAACAGTATCAACATTAATGCTGTGAAGCTATAAACTATGATATTGTGTTTTAGAGAAAAATTGTTTTAGGCAATTTTTCATTTTCTTTATCAAGCTAAATAATATTCCATATAAGACAGTTCTCATAGCTATCCTGCATGTATCTTCTCGGAGTAGAGTCCTGTTGATATAAGCTACGCAATTTCATTTTGTAGAATAAGAATATTAAGTCCAAAGATATAAAAGACTCTTAAATTCCCCGTTTCATTGCTGTTATTTTTCACAATCAATTCTCACCAATCTCCAATATTTAATAATAACTTCAAGCTACAACACATCTCAAAGCTAGTTTGCTCAATATCGTTCTAGTTAATTATTCTTACACAGCTGTTATCAACGCTAAGAAGTATAAAAGTACCAACATGATGAAATTTTCAAATTTTCAAAGCCAAAGCACTATATCTCAGGGCAACACTGGAATGAGCTCTAAAGGATTACCATTGGAAATCATTAGTAACATTGCAAAATATCTCGATGAACCTGCTCATAATATAACATCCCAGAATAAAGATGGCGTGAATGAGCTCAGTTTCATATTGAACAATAAAAGATCGGCACGCAAGACAATGTCATTTACAAAGTATCACAATACTGCTCTTTATTCACTGGCATTAACCAATAAGACAATGTCAAGCATCTTTGGGGAAAAAGCGTTTTCGCAAGTTAACATCTTTGAATCACCTGTTCCCGTACAAAACTATCACTACATTCGGGAACTCAACTTGGCCACTCGCAATTATATTGGTTGTTTCAATTATGCTTTACTTACAGAAGAAGTGTTTCCCGTTCTCCAGAAAATTACTATTGGGCGTGAGACAGGAATACTACAACTAACCAGTATAATAAGGCAGTTGTCAAAACCTATCAATCACGAGTGGAAAGTGAAAATAAACTTGGTATGTCTGAAAGAATATGACTGGTCGCAAGCAACAATTGGGTTTTATAACAAGGTTAATCAGTTAACTTTGGGGTATGTGGAAGGATTGGACTACGGGTTTACTCAAAGCTTATTGAATCTTAGCTATCTAGCTACGGTTTGTACACCGAATGACACGCTGGTAAGTCATGATAGTTACAGTAAGTACTTAGCTATAGTGGAAAACATTATCACTTCAAACAGCGGCACTTTGAATGTATTGCATCTAAACCCATATCTCTCTAAAGGAATTTTGCCTGAGGTTATAGAAAGATGCCACTATCTACATACAATTAGTGGAAACTCATGTCTATTACCAACTACAATCAGTAACCTGGATAGTCTACACGCAGCACAGGTAACTTTTATGGACTCATATGAGCTAAGATGTTTGGGATATCTCCAAATCCCAAAAAATATTCAAAGTTTAGAAATCACGCATCACCGCTGTTTTGATACTTTCTTTGAAAGTAACTGCTACTTATTGATGAATTTGCCCTATCTTGAGAAATTAACTCTTTCACCCTGGTCAAACTACCCTGACTTTGTTCCTTTGATGAAAGGGATGCAATCTTTGGAAAATTTGAGTACTCTGGAAATCAGACCAATGAACTACACAAATGAAAATAGTGACGATCCTCAGTTTAACCACTGCCTAT
Source organism: Geotrichum australiense (assembly GCA_030563945.1). NCBI lineage: Eukaryota > Fungi > Ascomycota > Dipodascomycetes > Dipodascales > Dipodascaceae > Geotrichum > Geotrichum australiense. Next base: position 114,555 of record JAJMKR010000046.1, on the reverse strand, counting down.
ACCATGTTGGAATGTTACCTCCATTCCAGCTCAGAACATTAACATATTATGTGGGCAAAGCTGAAAAGATTTCGAGTGTTGATATCCTAGACGTTGTTTTGTCTTATACGACTCTAAATATTGAGCTTGTTGGAGAGCAGTTTACCATCGAACATGATAGAAAACTTACATTTCATGACTTGTATGATAAAAGGGCTAAGGACAAGCTGAAAAATAGACCTTTCCAACTCGGAATAGAGGAAATTGAGGAAGACTACGATGATGACGATAATGATGACTACAGCGAAGATAATGACGACAGTGACAATGACGATAATATCTATCACAATTATTACGAAGAAAAAGACACAGACCTTGTGGGTATGCATTATGACTTCCACCTTTTAAAATATTTGCGTGCTCCATTGCCACCAATACCAAAAAGATTTTTCACTGTCCAACATCTTCATGAAAGCTTATCTGAACTTTCTCAAACACATTATGAGTTAGTGAAGTCTAGACATGATCTAAATAACATATTAAACATGGATGATTATGAAAGCACCATCGTTCCTCCTGATAACTACATTTCTCCTTTGGAAATTAATCACTCCGCTACGGTTAAGGCTGTTTTGGATGTTTGTGAGCTAGCTTCATTTTACCACGGTGAAGTTCTCAAATTAATAACTGAAGAAAACGAACTTTTTGAAGCTGTAAGAATTATGTTTGGAGAATGAAAATCTTATTCACAAAATCTTTAATCAAGCACAAAAACAAAGGTATAAATTTATATATAAAAATATTTTAGTAGGTAAGAGTATAGATCTAAAGCTCTAATAGAATTTACGATTGTTCATTTTATTTTACAAGTCTAGAGTAGAATATGCCACTTTTTTGCAACTACTACATCCATCGAGGCATAAACAAACAGTTGTAAAACTATACTGACGGTCAAAGGATGGAGGTTTGTTTGGTAGGCTAAAAGAGGCTAATATTACATAAAATCGTCCCCCCAGCCAATTGACCAGCCATCGAGTCAAAAGTTTTAGTTCTTGTCAAAAAAAAAAAAAAAAAAAAAAAAACTAGTAGTAGAGGTTTTGCTAATATTGTCGAGAAGATTTATTAATTATTAATACAGAACACCAGCGGGTTCTATAAAAAGATTATGTCTCTTGATGGGACAATATGCCTTGATGGTCCCCTAGTACAAGAAAGCTCAATACGTTCCAATATTCTTGTTCACATTGCATGTTGTTATTCTCTTTTTGTACAATATTGAACACGCTAAGCGGTGCTCTGATTTTAATTTTAGAGCGCAACCTCATGCTTTCTTTTCAACATGAATTTGAAATGATGCTGTGCCTTCTTTCTACACTGTATGTTAAGATTCTAAAAAAATAGACTCAGATGGAATTAACAATTTTGAGATAGAAAAAAGCCTTGTAGTATGGTCAATTGAAGGCTTTACCTAGAGCAAAATGTTTGTGCTCTGTCAGTTTTTGTGAACAGTAGACAGTTTCACTTGTATTGATATTAAGACCAAATCCTTTCTAGTTAGATACCAAGCAGAATTTAGTCCTATAAATCCTAGATAGCCCTGGTAGATTGGTGCTATGCTATTAAAATAGAATGTCAGTTATCATGGTTTCAATACTTTCTCTAACCTAAGAATATTTACGTCAATATTTCTATCACAAGCTATAGACACATTGCCCTTCAGTATAAACAAAAGGGTCTAAGTATCACGGTATATCTTAACAGTACAGATAAGCCTTCATTCTAATCGTCAATTTGTCAGCACTATCACAGCTTGTTTCACAGCTAACACTTTTTTATTACTGGCCGCAAGCTATCATGATATTTCTTTCCCAAAAAGAGTTATAAAAAAACAAAAAAACGTAGATGTCAGATTCATGAATGTTTTATGAAATTGTATCTGAGTAAAGACCAGTCAAATGTTGAAAGTACTATATCTTTTACATTGTCATTTTGTTGATTGATTGATTGATTAATTGATCTACTAAATTTTGCTGTTACCTATCGGAGATTAGCTTAAACTGCTAATTCAAGGGACCCCCAACCTCAGTTACGACTCCAACTTACGAAAGCTTAAAGCCAGATTTAAAGTTTTTGTCGATTAGCAATCAGGGCAGAAAATAGTGTGATTCAAGCCACAGTTTAAAAATACAAACCTTTATATTGCGTAATAACGACACTAGAAGCTAAGAACGCTGTCAAAAAAAAGTGTTTATCGACATGGAGATAGTGCCATTTTCTATTGTCGTGTCATGATATTACATTGATATAAGACGTATCTTTGTACGCAGTGAAGCGTTGTATAACACGACTGACCTGATTTCGTTCAGGTTCTTTGCCTTAAGGACTACGATTGAATTTAGTTTCAATAACAAGTCGGTTTTATCATTGGCATTGACTGATGAACACCCGTATCCATTCATCAAAACAGTCTTCCGCACAAAAATCATCTACCTGCCATACTATGGGTTTCGATCGAATAGTGTAGTTCTCCGGACTGCGGGAATCTATATGGCATGATATAAACTATATAAACGGGTATATTTAGGGATAGAGGCTTTTCTATAGTACGGGATACACATATTTAAAGAAACAATGGTTTGTAGTTTGCACCCCGCTTTTGTGTCAAGCGAGATTCTTTTCAGAAAAGCTAATTTTGTAAAAATTGTTGTCGCCACGATGTAGATAAAAGAGGCTTTAAGTGTTTTAATATAGGTAACAAATTCTGATTTTCATTCTAGTCTTAAGAATCAGCCAGATGTTACTTTACATGTCAAGTCTAACAACTTTACCGTCAATAAAAGAATCTAGAGTATAGGAAAGCTGGCTCAAATTACATATATATAACTCAATGTGTCAAAAGAGACACACTTTGTGGATAATTCATGGGAGTAATTTCCAGCAGAGGCTTGTCAAAACTTACAAGTTCCCAATATATTTGTGGTATGTAATGACATAAATAAGAATGGGGAATAACTACTTGCTAAATCTTCGATAGAATACAAACTTTTTATTTTTCCCTTCAGTAGTCTTGTTATCAAACAGAAACGGGTTCAAACAGTGAGAAAGCAACCCGTTCAAAGACAGTCAAACTAAAAGTTCCCATAACCGTCTTATAAACTCATACTTTTGACAAATCGGAGCTTTTTAAAGTCATCCGCTGTACTACAGACAAGTTCTATAAATATGAAGGTTGGCAAGGGTCAGACTATGCTCCCACAAACCACACCAGGCCTATTTACTCTCTCTGATATCACGTCTTTTGTCTCTATAATTTCACAATAATTTCTTTGGCAAATAGACCCCCCACACATATAGTATACGTAGTACAAACAAGATTACACCTTCCCGTAGTCATAATCGGACCGATCTTACAACCCCACACGCAATATTGCCCAGGAAATTAAAGACTTCCTTCTAAACATTGAAAAGATTCCGTGCGATCAGCGTACTTTGATACAGTTGCTTAAGCCCATCGAGGTATCAGTATGTATCAGGTGATAAGATAACTGTAAGCAATTCACGAACCATCAGATAAAATTTGGTGGACTATCGTTTGAGTTTAGTGTAAGCCACAAAGTGCATTATAGTGTCGGCAATATGGCAAACCTGTGCCACTCCAGGACAAAATGATGAAATATCGAGCGCATTGTGCTCTCTATAGTCCAGTTTTATAGTTTTGTCTGGACGGATATATAAATGTCATGGTTTGCAACTCTTTGACAGCTTTGTCGATATATCCTCGATACGTTGTATCTCCATACTATCATAAACTAATCAAATCAAACTAAAAACGAATAAAGATGGCTCCTGTCGCTGCCCAAACTCCTATTCTAGCAACCCAATCAACTAAGGGTCCCATCATTAAGGGTGAATACAACTATTCCAAAATCACCCCTACTTCCGAAGAGTACAAAAAGTTTGTCGAGGAATATGAATTTGACTACCTTCGTCCCTCTTTCCCCGACATTCAGCTTGGTCCTATTCCTTTGAAAGAAGAACAAGACAAGGCTTTGCTAGCTGACCCTAACAATAACTACGCCAATCTTTTCCGTGATGCCAAATCTGTCGTTCACTACAACCCCAAGATTGGTACTGAAGTGACCGGTGTCGACCTCTCAACCCTCGACGACACCCAAAAGAACGAATTGGCTCTTCTTCTTGCCAGGCGTGTTGTCGTCATTTTCCGCGGCCAAGAGAACCTCACTCCCAAAAAGCAGATTGCTCTTGGTAAGTACTGGGGTGAACTTCACATCAATGGTAATACACCCGTTCCTAAAGGCTCAATTGAAGACCGAGAACTTCTAGCTCTACACGTTGTCTATTCCGACGCTAAGCGAATCTTAGACACCAACTCCAAGGATTTCTGGCACTCTGATGTCAGTTACGAAAAACAGCCTGCTGGCTATACTTCTCTTAAGCTTTTCTCTGTTCCTCATGCAGGTGGTGACACATTGTTCTCTTCCGGATACGCACTCTACGATGCTCTGTCGCCTGGTTTCAGGGCATACTTGGAAACTTTAAAGGTCGCGCACACTTCCTTTGATCAAGGTGCTAAAATAGAAAAACTTGGTTTGAAAACTCGCCGAGAGCAGATCGTCACTATCCACCCTCTTGTCCGAACCCACCCAGTTACTGGCTGGAAGTCCGTTTTCGCCGGTCCTGGTTTCGTTAGTCACATTGTTGGCATTCCCAAGACTGAGTCTGACCTCATTTTGAATTATTTGGCTGAATTGAGCAGCTCTTTGCATGAAGCTATTTTCAGAGCCAAGTGGAACAAAAACGACGTTGTCCTGTGGGATAACAGAGTTTCCACTCACTCCGCTGTGTTCGATTACTACCCTGGCGTCAGACACGGTATTAGAGTTACCACACAGGCTGAAGTTCCTTATTACGACCCCAACAGTAAAAGCCAACAAGAAGAAATCAATGAGGAAATCAGAGCAAAGTTGGGAGATATTTACGTTGGGATTTAGTCAAATAAACAAATCAACAGTTACCTGAAAAAAATCACCGGTAAATAGCGATATTTGGTATTGATCAGCTATTTATATTGGAGTGTATACTTATTATATGAATGTGAACGTAAAAATAAATACAACTAAAAATTGATTTACTTAGCTAATAACGAAATTCTTTGATGTTACGTTTTTGTGAGACCTTCTTTATCTCTGAAAATATGTAATTTCTTTACTTGATTAGATGTTGCTGGAGAGTTGGTTTTCTACAGTACAATATCAACAATAGATAAAATAGGATACTATCATGTTATAAGTTGTACTTTGTGGAAAGGATGTATAGATCTAGTAAAGTTTGAGTTGTTGAAAGATTTATTGATTTCGTCAGTTACAGAGACTGGTGATAGATAAACAAAGTTGATATATAGCGCGCTTAGAGAAACTCAGATGCAAATAAGTAAACACGGATACAATATCAAAGCTAAAGTTGGAAAAATAAATAAAAAATCAGAATGGAAGAATATCCTATATTCTTCATGAACTAATAAATAATGCACAATTTTAAAGCTTTCACATTAAAATCTCCTCCGTGGTCAGCCCACACAGTTCGCACCTCCTTCGCACCATCCCATCCTCTGCTCCCTTAATCCCACTCGACCACTGATGTACGTGTTTTTCGTCCCTATTTACCAACGCGTTCGCCCTCGTTACTCTTCTCATCTCCTTCAACTTTGTCGCAAACTTCTTGTCCTTCCTTTCCTTTTTCATCTCCTCTCGACGAAAGTACTCCTTGTCCAAACCTTCTTCTCCACCCCACTTTTTGAACGCAACCTCCTCGACCTGGTACCGCATGTATAGCATCATGTTGTTGAAACTCGTCTTGTGTGGATTTGGCCGCTCGAGGTGCCGCAGCAGATCTTTGTCTCGTAGTTCGGGGTCGGTTAGTAGATAGTCTTGTTTGCACTCGGTTTTGGTCAGGAGCGAGTATTTTTCGGGGAGCTTGTCCCTGCATGGTTTACACACCCTACACCCAAAAACGTTGTACAATTTGTAGTCAATATCCACGTTCTTGTTGCATTCAAAACACCTTATAGTTTCCTCTATGGGTTGCTGCGTCAACCGTTCATGTTCTTTCCACTCATCCCTCAGTTTTTTCTGGTGCTCGCTGTCATCCCCATCCGCCATAAACCCACCTTTCGAGTCTTTCACTTTCGAAAAATCGTACTCAATATAGTTTCTTAATCTAGCGGCATATTCATCATTCGTTCGTTTCCTCGTTGCGTTTCTATGTTGATTTCGCGAATCTTCCGGCGCCGGCCTTTTGGTCCCACTGGAGCTTGAGGAGCTCGAAGCGGCAGTGTTTGAACTGGACGCTCGTGGGGGTGAGGATCCTCTGGTCGGTTTCTCGGGACGGTTGTGGTAGACGACAGAGGCATTCATTTTTTGTGCGGCGAGCTTGTCGCGAGCTGCTTTTAGTTTTTCAATGGCTCTTTGCTTGTTGGCCTCGCGCTTGGCGAGCTGGTCCGGAGTCAAGTCTGTCATTTATGGAAGTATGTGCGTGTGTGTGTGTGCGTGGGCAAATGAATCGGTTAAAAAATATAGCGTAAGTATTAAACTTTCAAAGTGGCGATTGTGGAATATGTGCTCGGGGGATTTAGTCGGGAGTTGGGACCAAATTGGTGAATCAAACTTACTGCATGAAAATAAGATTTAACTTTAGCTACTGATAGAGTACGGTACAAAAAATCATCAATAATTATTACTGTGGTAATTATGAACGGTTTTATAACACACTTTGCTGTTTCTCTACTTGTGATATGAGAAGTGCGCTTAGATTGTTCTTCAGCAAGTTCTATTATTACATTGATAATTTGATTTTTGTAAGGTCAAGGCGCATCTTTCTATTATTTACCGTTGGAGCAGAATGTTTTTTGCAAAGACGTAACTCATGGCCCTTTTTGCTTGTTGGATCTGAGCCTGTTTTTTTTTTTTTTTTTTTTTTTTTTTTTTTTTTTTTTTTTTTTTTTTTTTTTTTTTTTTTTTTTTTTTTTTTTTTTTTTTTTTTTTTTTTTTTTTTT